>JAVQJD010032532.1:0-29510 GCA_036023655.1 Nannoperca australis | reverse complement strand
ATGAGTCTGGACCTCTTCTCCAACACTTAGTCTCCTGCGTAGCAACTCTGCTGCAGAAGTCTCAAACAGGTTCAAAAAGGACACTGGATATGAACAGACGTCTGATGCAAAGAGTTTATTCTTTCAAAGAAATAAACCCGAATTAGCCCCGGAGCAGAACTAACTAAATAATACAAGTGCAGGCCATTTTATAATACAGATAACCCAACCCATTTTGAATAAATCAGGGATGGGCCTTTACATTAACCAATCATTATTCTATAGATCATGGCGTCAATAACTTCAAATATGGTAGTTCCGGCCTACCCCCCCTTAGCAGGCGTTGACCTGAGTTTCACCTGCTCACGGCCATAACTAATATTTTATGAGTATCAACCGACAGCTAACTATATATATGTAGATACACATGTGAATACATTTAATACATACACCATACACACACATATATATGGATTTAACTAAGTACTTATTGAAAAGGTTTTCCACAACACTCTTATCTTTTTGATTGGCGTGCATCTATCTCTGCTACCAATATATAACAATGATTCAAAGCTGTGCAGGCTAGGAGGATGAAGAGTTGCTGATGGAAGCAACCAAAACCAGCTCAGCCAATATCTTTCTGCCACAGATCTGCCCCTCTTCCAGTCCAACCTGCGACACCTATTGGCGAAATAAAAGTACAACTGCATCATGTTAGATGTGCAGGTGTGTCCACCACATGCGTGCCATCTAGAGGTAAGGAAAGTCATTTTGCGATTGCATTTTTGAATCAATAAAAGAGTTGGCCGGACAAATAACACTGTCTCCACACAGTTAGAGCTTCTGCTCATTTGTCCGATGATCAATTGCCTCAAAAGTATTGTTTTTC
Organism: Nannoperca australis; assembly: GCA_036023655.1. Taxonomy (NCBI): domain Eukaryota; kingdom Metazoa; phylum Chordata; class Actinopteri; order Centrarchiformes; family Percichthyidae; genus Nannoperca; species Nannoperca australis. The sequence continues at coordinate 28,642 of JAVQJD010032532.1, read as the reverse complement.
TGTTTGATTGTCAACTGGAGGTCAGTGTGACACAATGATGCTCCACTTTTCAGGTTTCAAATATACAGCTTAACTATAAAAACAAGTAGAGCAGCAGCTATTAAAAAAACAAAACACGAACACATGTAGCAGACATGAACAATTGCAGCTATTTTCCCAAAGGTACGGTGGCAGATTGTCGGGTGTACATTTGCAGAATTTGCAGCCTGCTAAATGTGAATGAATGGGTTCGTCACTGAGGTACAAGCCAGTCCCATGAGGTATTTTGATTCTAAACACGTTGATACTTTTATACTCAGTGGTTTGTGGCAACCAGACCAACAGCAAATGTGAACTACGTTTTATGGATGAAGACTAAGGTATATTTGTCCAGGTTCTAAACTGCAAATGTAAATGTTGCCTCTTTTTAGATACGACCATATATCTCTACCGATGATAGTCTTAAAGATTTCTAGTGCAGCTTCAAAAGCTATATTTAATAATCGATTATACATGATTATTCATGTACATGAAGCAGTACATATAGCAGCTGCCATTTCCAAACTGGCCAGGAAACATTGCTCTGAGGTTAATAATGGTTATCCATGACAAGGATAAACTAAACATTGGCTTGTAATGAGCTTTGAACTGCTTGTAAGAGCCTGAGAAGTATATTAGGAGAATGCTTTTCTTTTCTTTTTCATTGTAAGTAAGTGTATTTATTTATCCTCGATCAATATAAATATTAGTTTGGTATAATATATATATATATAATGCTTCACTGTTGCTGTCTGATGTATTGGCATATACCAAAGGTTGCCACTTTATTTCAATAACAGCTACAATTCGTTATTGTAGAAGTAAAAAGAAAAGGTTAATAAAAACAACGCAATATAATTTCAGAATGTTAAGTTTTCCACATGGGTTTGTTGTAAATTGACCTGGCTGATACAGTACATTTAAATGTGTCCCTTATTCTGGCAGGTAAGTAGGCTACATGACTGTTCTGCTGCCGCCTGGCTTGGTGTTTCACTGTGGCTAATCTGCAAATATGTAAAGATGTGTTAGCAGATAGCAGAGTAGTTTGAAGTTGTTGTGTAACTCAGAGCCTTTACGGCTCTGTCAATTATCGACCTGTGATCATGTGTACTTTATTTTATTCCGTCCATGCGCCTGTAAAATTTCTACCTTCTGAGTGTCCGTAAGAGCTCAGTTCATGTCACCTACACTGTCTCATGCAGAGGGACACTTTAGGACATGGCAGGAATAACACCCACAGGCGTACTTGTTCTTCACATTGTATGCCTCTTGTGTGCTACCAGCCATTGCTTGGTGAGAAATTGGTTTATTTGGTTATTTGGAAACTTGATTTTCATACATTTGCAAATACGAAACATTTACATTTGAATTCTCTTTTGTTTAGCCCACAACAAAAGTATTAGGTAAGTGATTATTTTCTCAAGCAAGACACTTATTATTGTCACTTTTCTGTCGCAATCAAGCTTATTTTCATATCCACTTACAGACTATGAGGTGGATGGTGGACGGGACCTTGACATTTTTGACATCAACGAAGGTACACAGAAAGAAGTTAAAAAAAAGACAATTTTCTTTGTGTTATTATTATTCAAGTAGCCTTTATAAACCAAATGTCTTTGTGCTTGCGTCTCCACAGAGGCAGGGTTGGATCTTGTAGAGGGAGACATTGTGCTTGATGAGGTATGTTAATTGAACTACTTTTAATTTTCACATGCACGGTTGAATTTTGTGGAATAAAGCCTAACCATGACTTATTATGTTGTTATCATGTTATCTTTGTGACTCCTTTTATTGACCGCCACAGAGGCAAACTCGAAACTCCATAATAGGGGATGAATACAGGTGGCCAAAGACGATCCCATACTACATGGAAGATGACTTAGGTAAGAGTGCCTGCTAGAACACTTCTCACAAACAATTAAAGTCACATGAACTTAGGAAATTTTTCAACATGTAGATTCATGTTTTTTGAGGAATATGGAATATGATTTATACAATATATGCACCTATATTAGTCTTGTAGTACGCAGTGGTGGAAAGTAGTTATGCCATTCTGCAAAATGAGTACTTTTACTTTTGATACTTTAAGTACATTTTCTTGTAAATACATTTGTACTATTTTGAAAGCAGAAGTGTGGTATAGAAATACTTAATTACAAGTAAGAACTGCAAGACTTGTTCCTGTGAAAGGTACATGCCTACAAGCAGCTCCTTAAACCTGTGAACAAACAAAATTGTGAGTTTGATCATCGATAGGTTTTGGTCATTCTGTTTAAGATCCTTGAGACCCAAGGTCCTCTTTAAAATCATATACGTCGCCTAATATATCCTCCTGATACTTCAGGACCTTTCTAAATTTTATGAAAATATTTTCTAAACAAGATTTTTACCTGATGATGATGTTTCAGGAGTCCGCAACAGAAAGTAAAGTATTACTTGTGTCAGTAAAACCAAATTTTATACAGTTGATTTTCATCAATTTTTATACCCTAAATAACTATATTTGTATTTCTATTATTGGAGTTTTATAATATTTTTCTTAAGGGGTTTAACGGGGAGGTAGACTGGGGTCTAACTAACCTATACAATGAGACACTATGTAAGATCATTATGCATTTAATGCATAGCCCATATAACATAAAACATTTCCTTATTTTTCCTTATGTGGTGTAATAACATTGCTTTATGGAAATTTCCATATTTTTTCACCTTCATCAAATATGCAGGCTCAGTTTGTGGCAAGGGGAAGGGTTACCACTTAAGCCCTTTTCTACATATGGGGTTTTTATTCTCATACGATTATTTTTATGACCTCAAACAACAAATACTAAACAAACAGAAACATGAAAATATACTGACACCTGATACCATACCTCTTCTCTGCAGAGATCAATGCAAAAGGTGTGATTCTGAAAGCCTTCGAACAGTACCGGCTCAAGACCTGTATCGACTTTAAACCTTGGAGCGGAGAAGCAAACTACATTTCCATCTTTAAAGGCAGCGGGTACGGCATAAAGAACTTTTACTTTATGGTTCGTTTAGATGGCAAGATAAGATGTGCTTTCTCCAGAATGCCTGTATTTTATAATTACAACAAAGGTCCTTGGTGTTCATAAAAGCAGTGTTTTTGTTCTAAAAGCTGTTTCTCCTCTGTGGGAAACCGACGAGTTGGGAAGCAGACGTTGTCAATAGGGAGTAACTGTGACCGCATCGCCACCATCGAACATGAGTTCCTTCATGCTCTGGGTTTCTGGCATGAGCAGTCCAGGGCAGACCGCGATGATTATGTCAACATCATGTGGGACTACATCTCAGAAGGTACCGAACCACTCCTCTGCTACTCTGCCAACTAAATCATAATTGATAATAATTGGGAAACACTGCTCATCCGTGCTCCCACTTATCATTTATCCCTTGATGGCATGCCTGCTTCATGACTTCTATTTGCATGTGTATGATTATACGTTTGTCACACTGAGCATGAGTATGACATAGCTTTTATACGTTACGTTTACACATGCTTTCAAAATTCACATTCTAGTGAATTGGAAAAATAATTTCAGTTCATGCAATGTTCAAGTGGTTTGTCACGTCATTGATTTATTGTGTGATAAGCATGTGCACGCACAATGTTAACATGATAAGATTGACAAAATATATTATCAGCGTGTTTCTATTTATCACACTTTGTGTCTTAGCTGCACTAACCTACGCTCTTCAAATTGTTAATGAGTCAAATCTATTGTGAAGGTCTGTGATTAAAGCAGAGAGTACTTTGATGTGTCAGCAATCTTTTATCAAGTCTTTAAACAACTGCAAGCTGTTGATGAGCTACTTTTATGAGTTATCCTAACAAACATCTCTGAATTTGGAGAAGGGAACAAGACATTGTGATGATGAATTGGACTGCGCTGGCGCCTTTGTTTTCGTCTGATCTACAGGGAGAGGACACAACTTTAACACCTACAATGACACCACCTCCAGCTCTTTGGGCGTGCCCTACGACTACGGTTCCATGATGCACTACAGTAAAAATGCTTTCAGCAATGGCACTGAACCCACCATTGTCACCAAGATTCCTGCTTTCAGTGATGTCATTGGCCAGCGTATGGAGTTCAGTGACAGTGACCTGCTCAAGCTGCACCGCCTCTATAACTGCAGTAAGAGTCAACAACCAATGCCCAAGCTGCGTTTTATTATCTCTACAAGAAGTGCTGTCAGCTTGCACCACTATAACACCTAATTCTTATTAGTAATGTTGATATCAGCAGCCAGTTAGATTACTTATCTCCTGAATTCTTGCCCCATGGAAATATATGGATAAGCCCTAACATTTCCGTCACTGCGTAATCAATCACTTTATAGCAGTTCAAAGTCCTACATCTGTGTGTAATTAACATGTCTTCCAGCCCAGGGCTCCACGTTCCTGGACTCATGTGACTTTGAACGTGAGAACATCTGTGGTATGGTCCAGGGACAAGGGGACAAGGCAGACTGGGTGAGGGTTGCCGAAGCTGCTGGGGGGCCCCACACTGACTACTCCAACATGGGCAAATGCACTGGTGAGAACTGTCTTGCGGCAATATACCTGACACCTGGTGCATATACATATCTCTGCGTGAAAGGATGTTTTTCAGGTCCGTTTCAAACTACACTCAAATGTATGTACATTGAAAGGGTTTTCTCTTCTCACCCATTATAAACACGGGTAACAATTACAGAAATCCCAAACTGTTTCAATGTACATAGACATGTGAGTGTTGATAGACGATCGACTTGAAAAAAACATTTTAATCATCACTATATGATGAATCGGCCTGCATAGTCTTCCCTCTAATCACCCACTGTGCAAAGTGTACTGACATGATTAATCAAGTGAGATTGGGATCTTTAGGCTCGGGGTATTTCATGTACTTCAGCACTGGCACAGCCAACACTGGGGATACGGCTCTGCTGGAGAGCAGGCTCCTTTACCCCAAAAGAGGATACCAGTGTCTGCAGTTCTTCTACTACAACAGCGCCGGCCCCAGCGACACACTGAAGATCCATGTCCGAGAGTACGACAAAGATAACCCCAATGGAAAACTGCGCCTAATAAAGACCATAGATGGTAACTATTACTAAATTCTACTCCAACAGTTTTGCTTGTGAAAATCTGGCCATTGTCGGGCAATAAATTCCATGGTTTTAACTCATATGCTGTAACAGGATCCCCTCAGGAGCTGTGGCAACTGCACCACGTGAGTCTAGACGTCAAAACCAAATTCCGAGTCGTCTTTCAAGGGACCAAGGAGGGTTCCGGGCCCTCGACAGGGGGACTGTCACTGGATGACATCAACCTTTCTGAGACTACCTGCCCAGAGTTTACGTGGCGTGTGAACAACTTTAGTCACGTTATGGAAAACACCCCAATGAACACATCTATCTTCAGCCCACCATTCACCTCTAAGGAGGGTTACACCTTCCAAATGGAGCTGTACCCCAGCGGCAAGGCAGGCTACCCTGGCGAGCTGTCGGCCTATGCTCATCTGGTGGCTCATGAAGGGGAAACAGGACAGAAATGGCCATGCCCCTGGAAACAGATAACCATGATGCTGATGGACCAGCACCCACACATCCAAAAGCGCATGTCCAACCAGCGCAGCGTCACCACTGACCCCAACATGAAGGCAACAGGTACTTTCAGTGTTTGATTCAAAAATTGTTCTTCATGTAAAAAGCAAATCATGAAAGTACTGTTTTTGCTGTGATACGATATTAATTGACCCTTTCGATATCCTTTTAAACAGACTCTGATTTATTTTTCTGGGATGACCCTCGCAAGGTGGGCATTGAGGTCACACATACAGACGGGTCCAAGTATTTCCGAGGGCCAGGCGCCGGCACTGCGGTGTATCTCACTCACCTCAGAGCCAAGAGCAGGGATTTTATAAAGGGAGGAGACGCCATCTTTCTCCTCACCATGGAGGGTAAAAGCACCAGATTACAGAATAGACTGCACCGATTTCAACATAAAAACATTGTGTGTCCAGAGATATCAAACATATAAGGGAAGAAATGTACCAAGCCATGTCAAGATGTGAAGCCATATCCATCCTGTCACACATATCAATTACTCATACATGAGTATACAACATATTCATGTCTTCCACCCGTGCAAACAGCACATTCCTGGGATGTATACCAGGGATGCATGATTGCATCCATGATTTATATACCCACTTATCAGAAAAACTCTACAACTCTTCATTTGTGCGATCCAATCATTTCCTATATATTTCATCATTCATGTTCATCGATGCTACTCCACTTGGATCCAATTAACCTCTTTCTCATTTGCCTTCAGATGTGTCTCATCTGACAGTGACCCAGCCTACGCCTTCCACGACACCGCCGCAACCTGCCACCACTGCACCCTCTGATGTCTGCCTCAACGTGCAGTGTCTGAATGATGGAGCCTGCCTGGTGGACGGAGGGAAGGCTGCTTGCTGGTGTGTGCTTTTTAACTGCATTCACTATACTGTGGATGTAACAATCTGTGAGCCTTAAAGGGTCCTGTCTGACGTGATATTACGGACATTATTATTAAGAGAATAGTTGGACTTAGTTGTAATCAAATACGTTTTTTTTAAGTATTCATTAATGTCGTTTTCTACAGCTTTAACTTAAGTTATAATAGACATTGATAAACACTTAAATCTGACTTTAATACATAATATGATTTCTTATATGTGTATGTACTGCTTATAAATGATAAATAGGGCAGTTAACGTAAAGTGTTACAGTTTAGCAAGACTGGAAACAGTGGGAAAGTTAGCCTGGCTCTGTCCGAAGGTTATCATCATCAGGTAATCATCCTACCAGCACCTCTCAAGCTCACTAATTAACATGTTGTATTTTGCTTGTAACAATGTTTGACACGTGTAAAAACAGCACATTGTGGTTACCTTTGGACAGAGCCAGGCTTGCTGTTTCCCCGTTTCCAGTTTCTGTTTTAAGCTAAGCCAACCACATGCTGGCGGTAGCTTCATATGTACCCTACAGACACGAGAGTGGTATTGATATTCTCATCTAAGAAAATGAGAGTAATTCCCAAAATGTCAAACTATTCCTTTAAGAGACTTCTCTCTCATCCTCAACTCTTTTCTCTGCTTTCTAGGTGTGTGGTGGGGGATGACTGGTGGTACTATGGGGACAGATGTCAGTTCAAAGGCTCCGTCATGGATAAAACCACTCTTGCACTTGCCTCTTCTCTCTCTGTACTGGGAGTAATGCTGGTGGTTACAGCAGTCAGTGTCATCTGTGTGAAGAAGAAGTATAAGAAACGCAGAAATGACAGCAGTGTCATGGTAAACATGAGTGTCACTGAGAAACTGTAGTGGGAGACTCTGCACTTTCCAATGTCAACGAGGAGAAAGACAGACTTTAAGTTTTTTTTAATCTGTATTTTTCAGTAGAATGTCTATGATAAATATCTTGTAGAGCAGGCTTTGGATTTATAGATTTATGGCTTCAATATGTAAAGCCATCACAAACTGTAGATTATCATATTATACGAGTCTGCCCCCTTATGGTCATTCAATAAAAAAACAGCAAACTAACTAAAATATTGTAAATAAATTTGTTTTCAATTTTGAAAGTATCAAATGTACATTATTAAAACAAATCTCAGACAGCATGACTTATATTCACAAATTTAAAATTTATTATAACAAAGACAGGAACATCTGTGTTGTCTCTTTTCCAAGTGGATATATTTGTTTGTGTTACTGAACTTGACACAGTCATGCCGGTGATAACAATTACTGTAGGAGGGAGGTGGGACTAATATTATGTGTGAGTGTGCATGTATGTGCGTTTGTGTGAGTCTATGTATGTATGTATGTATGTATGTATGTATGTATGTATGTATGTATGTGCGTGCATGCAAATGTGCATGCAAAGATCTGTCTATTAATGTTAATTAGATACAGTGATGACTACAGGACATCACAATCAAACAAAGTGGAGCAAACCATAGCAACTGTGTGCAGTTATATTGCATGGAATGTCATTGGGTTTCTGACCTGCAATTGCACGTATACATTTGTGTGTGTGTGTGTGTGTTGTATTTGTGGGTCTACGTTGTAAGATAAGGGGGGGGTGACACCTCCATAACAGCAAACTCTTGGAGAATTACACATCATCCACTAAAACCTTCACCGACATAAAGGTATTCAGTTCCTTTAAAAAGCATCAGTATACAACATTTCTCTTATTTACAATCATTGGGGGAAAAAAATCACCATTTCTCTCAGAGAAGATTAGTAAAAGTGACTGAGTCACCATAAAGAGTATGCAACTCCTAGGAGTTAGTATTTAAAATTTCTACAAAAAAATTCTATGCCATTTTACAGGCCAAGAGCCATGATTTACTGAAGAAATACAGTATTTTAAGTGCCCTATCTACAACAGTTAAGAGTGGTATTACTGGTGTACCATTTGACATAGTTCACTGATAATAAAAAGATTATGTGTCTGTTTTTAAAAAGTTCTTTCGGCAACTTCACTGCTTTCACATTAAAAGATATGGTAAGTTCTTACAAAACAAACAAACAAACCATGGACTTGTTATCCATATTAACAAGTGTTGTGGCGAGCTAATGCTATTGCAAAGAGACTAATGTTGATTACATACTCAGCTGGTTGTCTAATGTAAAAACAATGTTCCACAGTCTGTGAGAAGGGCACAACGATGGACACCAGGAGTGTGTCCACAGATTTTTCAAGAGGGTCGAGTATCATTAAAGGGCTCATTTGCTTGTTTCATTCTAGGAGTTGTTGGGTATAAATGGGTGGAGCAGGTTACAGTGCATGGTTCTCCGATGATGAGGCTGTGTAGAGCAAGAAAGGCTGTTTAGAAAAAGAATGATTCAACTTTTTCCATGTGCATTTTACAGCCACTTCAGAAAAACCGGAGCGGTTAGGTTGATGGTAGGCTTCTGCACAAGCTGCAGGTGAGAGGGAGATGAGGCTGTAGTCGGTGGTACTGCTGTTCAGAGAGGGGTGTCGTAGTAGTCTGTGGGCTGATCGGTCCCAGGCGGCTTCTGCTGTTTCTGCTGATGCTGCTTCATGATTTCCTTCACCTCTTCTTCCAGCTCAGGCGGGATGATGAACTGGTCATCCGGGTCGGGCTGGGCCGGAGCCGTGAAGTAGCCCCCGGACTTCTTAGAGGGAGCGTCAGCGGCCACCTCAATAAGGTTGTGACTCTTTTCCTGGCGCGCCACCGACCCGTTAACCCTCCTCTTGGCTGCCAGCTTTCCTCCGTCCACACCTCCTGCTCCGACTCCCTGCCACGACTCGTCTCTCCCCAGCCCATTCTCAGCCTCACCGGGGCTAATGTCGACCCCTTCCTCCAGGGGCTCTGGGGTGCACGGCGGCGGAGGGGGTGGGGGGAGAGTTAGCAGGGCGCGCACCTGGCAGGAGGATGAGGGTAATGATGTTTGGGGTGACGAGGAGGAGCAGGAGGAGGACTGAGCTTTGAGGCAGTGGACATCCGCCTCTACTTCCACGCGGCTCCCGTTAGAGAAAACGCCGGCGATGGGCTCTTCGTCCTCGCTGTCCAGCCCGTTGTCAGACAGGGCGCTGGAGAAGGTGGCGCTAGACAGCTGCCTCTGGAAGGAGCCTGCTAAACAGGCAGGATGGAGGGCACAGCAGCTGCGGGCAGAGGGTAGCTCTGAACCTGGGAACAGGTACTGGCAGGGCTGGGCGGCTGCGTGGGCCTGCTGGTGCTGCAGGGACAGCGAGTGGGCCTGATGGTGCAGGTGGAGATGATGATGGTGGGGCTGCTCGTGCAGCAGCACCAGGGAGCTCTGCGGTGGCTCGTCAGACGAGGCGGTGGAGCCCACCTCACTGCTCATCTCGCTGGTACTGATCTCACTGCTGATTTCACTGCAGGAGGAGGGTGGCACAGGGAGGGAGCCATCTGAGGGCCGCTCCTTGATGGCAGAGGAAGATGAGGGATAGGGGCCCAAGCCGGGGCTGGGAGGTGGCTGGGGAGGCTCGGAGCAACAGCAGGAGCAGCAGTCTTCACTGACACTGAGCTGCACCACAACAGCGCTGAGGCTGTCCGTGCAGCCGTAGCCCTGAGCCAACGTGCACAGCTTCTTGGCAGCAGCCAGGCCGTCGGGGACGTTTCGAACAGCCTCCACGGCTTCAGTGGGAGACACAGCGTCCCAAAGGCCCCGGCTGCCCAGAATGAAGAACTCATCCTGGGGGGTGAGAGTGACTGTCTGCACGTAGGGACAAGGGATGACGGATGGGTAAAGGAAGGAGTAGCCCATGATTCGTGTAGAATCGGTCACGCCATTCACCTTGTTGTCCTGTGTAAAAGAGTATAAGCATCAACACAGTGCTCCTGCAGTGAGAATTTAAAACGACATTTACATGAATGTACTTCACGTAGATTTAAATCTACTCGATCGAGGGAGCTCTACCTCAGTGATGATAGCTCTGTGTTGCCTCATCCTGCGGTATTCCTCCTCAAGCCCAACATTGTGAAGCAGCGACAGCGACAGCGGCTTGCCGTCACGGCAGAGGATGGCCTGGCACTTGCCCACATTAGCGGCTGTGAGGGTGAAGCAGCCAGCGGGGTCGGTGGGGTCGTGGCGAATGTGACACAGGGCCGCTGAGCCACCCAGTTTCTGCCCTGCAGTTCCCAGTTTTCTGCGGTGGCGAAACAAGAGGGGACAGAGTGACTATTTGAAATGCCTGGTCTCCATCAATAAACGGTGAACATTATAAATTGAACCAGAGACCAAAAAATGTGCAACACATTGTGGATGATTTGTAACGAGTCTTGCCGTGTACCTTTGCATGACGAGGAATGTGTTGGTCATGTAGTCCTCTTCGCTCTTGGTCTTGTGTATTTCTTCAGCCAGCACATCGTTCATTGTGCACTGCAAAAGATACGGCACTTCCACGTTCCTGTCCCCATCGAACACACCGTACAGAGCCTCACGACTCCCGCAGAAACTGTTCACCGAAAGAGCCGCAACACACAGCCTGAAGAGAAAACAAAAGAAGGTCATAACGTCACTGAGGCATGTCAGTGAGGGCTTCAAAGGCATAAGAACTCCTCTCTTCACATACTGATCACACCACTCCACACACGATAACCATGAAAATAATGCCTTCTATGAGTAATTTGGCTGTAAAGCAGAACCTCGGTCGTCAGAGCAGACTCACTCACGTATATGGAAATAATATTGCTCTAATCTCTTCTCTACCATGCACATTGAAGTGTTGAATTGGCAATTTAGGCCATACAGAAATGTTTTGGCATGTGAGAATACATGATTCATGTTTTCAATGAGCACTGCTTCAATATTTCCTTCATTTGAGTCACCTGGCTTTAACAATGCGCATTCTCAAGAGGTTTGGATTAGCGAGGCTTCACTGGACTGAGTGTGATGGTGGTTGTTTTTTTCATCGCTGACTGAATTGAACTCACTTGTTCTTGACACCTGAGGCCTCTGTGTAACCATGACTCCACACAGCAGGCCCACCAGATGCCTCGTTCGAAAAGGTTGGAGGCGGATCAATACGGAAGCAGCGAATATTACTGAAAAATAACAAAAACATGAAATAGATGAAATTCACTGTATCGTGTCGAGGAGAGTCATGAGCTAGTGTACTGACAGTGTTCTATTCAGGGTATTTACTAAAAGGTACGGTCAGATTAGTTCAGATAAACACACTTTTGGGAGGAAAGTGGACAGCAAGTGAAATAACAGAAAAACAAATAACACTATATAAACAACAATGAAATTTAAACACACTGGGAGGGAAAAAGAATAAAATACTCCTTGTGAAAATGTGGGTTATAGTTACATTGCACTGTAACTAAAGCAGAAGCAACCTGTAGACAAATAATGACATACTTGAGCTGCTCGAGGGTCTTGTGGTCCAGATTGAGACGAGGGTTTCCAGTCAGGTCCAGCTCCTGAAGCTTGGGAGGCAGATTCTCTGGTAGAGTGATCTCATTCAGCTCGTTACAGCTCAGATCCACACACTGACAGCAGGGGAAAATACACGGGCACTCACAAACGTGCACATACAGCACAGCACAGCACAGCACGAGCGTGGGGGCTCGTAGATATGCTGTACATAAAGACGCGTGGAGGTGTCCTGTCACTACTGTCTTACCTTCATCTCCATCAGCTGCATGACCTCAGGAAAGACCTCGATGGAGTTGGAGTGGGCGATGAGTGTGTGCATTCGCCGGCAATTCATGATGGTTGTGGGCACCGTCTTAAGCATGTTTCCGCTCAGGTCCACCTCCTCCAGCTCCTCCAACTTGGCCATTTTACTGAAGAATAAAGGGAAAGCATTTGGTGAGGTGAGTATTTAACATGATGATTTATTGAGAACAGAAAATAAATCAACAACAATTCATTAATTTGTGAAGGAAAATTGGCCACATTCTATGATTCCAGCGTCCTAAATTATTTATTCCATCATTTATATTCTTGTAATCTCTTTGGGTTTTGGACAGAAGACAAAATTTTTTTTTGAAGACTTGGAATTTATTTATTTTACTATTTTATTATGTTTTATAGTCTAAATAAATTAGAGCTATACATGAACCGGCTATATATCACTATTATATTGGTATCTGTGTATATCGGTATATTCTGGCCAATAAATACAGAAATGCCAAAGATACAGTTTGTTTGAGGTAATTCAGTTGAAATATAATTCACTATTACTGTAAAATATCACACTCAGTTTGTCACAATTCTGAAAAAAAAAAAACTATTCAGGATCATTATCGAACATGTTTGTTTACCGTATGTAATGTGTTCTTGTAAAAAGTAGAGAGAAAAGTAAATGTCATAGTGAATGTAAGTTCTTTACCTGGCCGGGAAGGTCTGGAGGTGGTTGTAGGCCATGTGCAGAACACGGAGGTGTGTGTGGCCCGTTAACATGGGTACACACTTATCTGTCAGCCGGTTATTGGTCAGGTAGAGTTCCTGCAGGATGCTGTTGCTCTCCTCTGATAGGCTGGATGGCGGCAGGTGCTCTAGCTTATTGGCTGATGCATTTACGCATCGTAAGCTGAAAGTAAAAATGAATGTACAGACTCGTTTTTTTGTGCTCCTTCAGACAGGGGTGACATAAAAAATACTGATGAGTCATTTTAATTACACACTTCAACATGAATTCCTGCTTCTATGACCCCTATTAAAAACCTCTCCCCATCCCGTCCTTATACTGATTGGTTGTTTTTTTTTATTTCCCTGTCATCCTTGCCCTTGGATATCTTGTCCTTGATTGAAATCGCATTCATAATTTCTGTCCTTCATCTTCATATACCTGCATTTTCCCTTACACTTAATCTTCTTGTCAGATGTCGGGCGCAAACAAATCACTTCCAGCTGATGATTAATGCTACCTGTCAGATTTGAGGAACAGGTTGCAGGGCAGCTCCACCAGTTGATTGTGTTGTACGTCTAAAACCTCCAGCAGATGGCGCTCCACTCTTTCAGGCAGCTTCTGCAACTGGTTATGTCCTGCACTCAACTTCCTCAGACTGTTGCTGCATAACAACCTGCGGCACGAAGCATATACAGACGGTTGGGTCAGTACTAGAACATTTAGGATAAACATATAGACTTTGATGAACCAACACTGGTGTAGAAGTGTAGAAATAGAAAGACAGACATGCAGACAGATAGGTAGATGGGTAGGTTGTGACATGCTAGGTGAGCAAGTGCCACATAATTCTTCCACCATGTCAAGACAATGTAAATGAGGATAGTGCAAGAGGAGAATGGGGGCAAGGATGAGGATGTGATAACAGAAAATAGTAGCGCCTCTAGTGGAGCCTGCAGCTGGAATTCATCATCCTGACACTTATTGGGTAAAAAATAAATCTGCAGACAACGAGGGGACCACAGGAAAAGAGAGAAAGGAAGAGAGAGAGAGAGAAATGAAAATAGAGAAGAAGAGGGAAGACGTTTGACAGAGCCGTTGCGAGACAGAGAGAAAAGGAGGAAGTGAGCAGCATCTGAACTGACCTTCTAAAAGGCTATATAAAGAGGAAGAGAATGGATGATAGCTGTGGAGTTGCAGGCTATCTGTGTGATTTATGAGCATCCATGGGGGATAGATGACTGGCCGGCAAAGGGCAAGGAGAATAATGCAGCACTGTACTCCATTTACAGGTTTACGGACACATTTACACACACACACACACACACACACAGAGAGAGAGAGAGAGCGAGAGCAAGAGAGCGAGAGAGAGAGAGAGAGAGACTTACCGTGCTGGGAGCTCACTGATGAGGTTGTGGCTTACGTCCAGAACTTCCAGTTTCTTTGCTTCACACAGCCAGTCTGGCAAGGACTCCATATGGTTCCTACAGGAGGAGAGGTGGTGATGATGATAAATGATGTGCAGTTTGGAAAGCGAGATACCCAACATGGTATATAAAGTACCGGTATACTGATGTATTTGAATTCACAGTCCTACTCTAGAAAAGACGAGGTGCAACTTTTTGTAATATTTCAGAATCCCTTCCTTGGGTAACAGAAGCGTCTGTAGTGTAGTGTTTCATACAAAAAAAGGCAATAATAATTACAGCTTTTGACAGATTATCTGAGGTGTGACACTCTCTCAAGGCCAAAGTGGAGAAAAGATAAAAAAATGAAAACATTTCCAAATGAATTCAGCACTTAAAATTAAAGTACTCTTTCCATGCATTTTTATTGACCACAAAGAAACTAAACAAAGAGGTATTATCTTTCACCTAACATTTAAAAGTCACGTGAAAGATCAGGGCTGATACGGTTAAAGAATTACAGCCCTCTAACACCAAATCTGACATGTCACCACACTCAATATGTTTACCAGGTATTTGGCTGCGTAGTTACAAGATCTTTAAAATCAACTTTTGTCACCTATACCGAACAGTTACCGCTCTTCTTCTTTTGTAGGGCAGAGAGGATGTACTGCACATGAACTACATTTTCAAAATACCCTTTTCCAATTAGTGAATGTATGTTTGTGTGTGTTCTTCAGGCATTTTCCTCACCTCGAGATGTCCATGTAACTAAGATTGGAGGGCACAGGGCTGACATCCAGTTGTCGTAGCTCTGTAGGGAGAAATCCAAACACATTAACCTACAGCAAGGTCAAAAGCAGGATGATGGAAAACGGAGGGGAGCGTTTGGAGTGGGGGTGGTAGGGGCTGTGATGACAAGTTAGAAAAGGATGATGGAGAGAGACAATAAGACTGCAGCACTGATGAGGAAAATGAATGCATGTTGAGAGGAGCATAGGAGGGAATTTAGTTCTATGAGAAAATCAAGGAGTGACGTGTGTGAGGTAACAGATTTCAGTTCAGAAACAAGTGGATCTGTATTTTTCCAAGCACACATGATTGCATGATCTCCTCGCAGAGAACACTGAAGTCCTGCGTGCCAAACCCACCGTTGTTGGAGGCGTAGATGCCTTTGAGCAAGCAACCCTTGGCCTTGAGGCTGGCGACGCGGTTTCTCTCGCAGTGAAGCACCTCCAGTCTGGGGAAGACAGAGGCGTCCAGGTCCGTCAGCCTGTTATCCCTCACATCCAGCTGGGTCACGTGCCTCAACAGGTCAGGCTCGTCTGGCACCATGCTGGAGATTTTATTCAACCTGACAGAGGGGGCGGGAGGCAAAGGGTCAGCTCCAGTTGGATCAGGGTGAACTGTGCAGACTGTGGCCTTTCTTGCAGGGCAGGGAACATGCCTCAGGTGATGACGGATATATTGTGCAGCTACTTGAGTCCTGTTTAGTACTCAGCGGTTCTGTGCACAACTTTGATGGAAGTGGTTATTGATGTACAAAGTGAGGGGTGAATTTGTCGCACTTGAGATGATTGTCATTCCGTCACCTACTGATGAGGTTTTACCATGTTCAAACATTCAATTATGAGAAACCATATATTGCAAGAAAATATATAAATATATAATTCTGTTCCACAAACAAATACCAACATTTGGTTTAATATATTCAAAGCAACACAATTTCCCTGTTGGTCTTGACTGAAGAGACATTGTGACATTATGAGACAAAAATGCTGTTAAAGACTTTCAAAAAGTGACATTAAAATAAAAACCACAGGCTTGATTAGGGAGGCAACTGGCTATTGTTTATTCTCAGTGTATCTGGAATAATTTCCCACAATTACTAATCATCTTGCACTTGACTGGACAGAAATAAATCAATAAATCAACAGAAACAAACAGATGCAGCACTGACAAAGGAAAAAGAACACATCCTCATGAGAGATACCAAGTGATCTTTGCCCAAACATCTGAGAATGGAAAACGGAAAACGTATTTACTGACCTTGTCTAAACAAAGTGAGATGGAGTAAGGTATTAACTGGAAAAATAGTGCAAGTCACACCAGCTCTGTGCTTTTGCAAACAGTTGGTAGACACCTGATGGAGCCACTACAGGCAAATGATTTCCTGATTCCATGCTGTCTTTCTCTCTGCTCGTGTTTTGGCTTCCTCTTAGTGTTTTTGTTTCTATCATTAGTGGGACAACATGTGTCATTGAGTACATCGCTTTGAAAAACCATGACCGGGGGCTTAAAGTGATGCTTGTTCCTGACAAAGTTGTCAAACTTCAGCCACAAAACCCCTGTCATAACCTCCTAATCACGATATTTGTAATAATCTGCCTACATGGCCGTACCTTAGATCAATGTGTTTGACACGGAGCAGTCTGAAATTCTGCAGGGTGAGTGTTTCTAGGTTGTTTCCTGCCATGCACAGCTTCTCCATGGAGGCTAACTGCTCCAGCACCTGGGGCACATGGCTGAACTGGTTGAAGGACAGGCCTACGTAACTCAGCCTCTGGAGGGAACCCAGCTCATTGGGCAGCTCATCTAGACTGTTGCCGTCTAACAGGAACGTCTGCAAACTGAGAGAGGAACACGAGATTAGATCATGAATATTTCAGCATTCATTATCAGTACACCTAATGTCCAGCAGATGGCAGTGGCAGCATATGTGCCCTACTGGCGACTTGAGGAATTTACAGACATACCAGATCATTCCTGCAGATTAACTTCTCATCTACCCAGGTTTCAACCAACATACCTGTGTGTTAAGTTTGGAATGCGGTTTGAGTTTAAAGGACATGTACTATCCATATGTCAGAACAGCCCCAGCTACTAAATGACACCCTTAATCTATGTATTCCCTATTGTCATAGTGGGTAAAATTGGGCCGAATAATACATAAAAGATCTAGTTCAAGATCCTCATCTCATTTCATTTCATTTGACGTGTTTTTACGTTTTGACACTCCTGTAAAGAGAGAGTGAAAGGGCTTTTCTACTGGAGCTCAACCTAAACATAAAACGTTGTGAGTGGTTTTCAGCCAGCAAAATCCGATCTGCTCCATCCACTAGAAAATGTTGGACATTTTTTGGGGGGAGCAGAGTAACAATATCACCAAGTAATTCCTTTAAAATGCATCTGGATTCTGCACAGAATGCAACAGATTGACTCAAAAACAAGCTGAACAAACTTTTCAAAATGACAAAGAATATACAAATATATGTTTTAAACAGCTGAGTGATAAGAAAAGACTGGAGTGACTTGACTTGCATAGACCAGCAGCCATTAAACAGACAACAGACAGGCCATGGCTGAGGCAAAATGTCACGGACATGCACTACAGGTGATCTGTGCAAGTAGTGTCGTTGTTTGCTCACATGTTGAAACTAGCAAAGTACACCGCATTGGCTGTGTGCCTAGGTAACTCCCACATGCAAACTTTTGATACTCAAGCTGGTAAAAGTGTAGTTGGCGTGTGAAAAGGTTCACTGGTTTCCCAGCTCAGAGATGGCATCAACGGAAGCATGCATTATCCCTAACTCAGCAGTAAAGACAGAGTACAATAAGTAAAAAAGTTGGATGATTACCAACATCACAAGCCAATAGTAGGGAGAGGTAAAGTAAACCCCCAAAACAGAATGTATAGTAGAATAACCAACAAAGAAAGTACAGATAATGTGTATTTGGAATTGGGCTACAATAGGCCTGTACTTTGGATTCAGTTATATTCAGTCTCTGGGTTTAGCAAAGATTTAGATCACAGTTAACATCGTCTGTATCGTCAATAACTTCCTGCTGTTGCTTACTTGGTCATGGCACCCACAGAGCTGGGGACAGAGGACAGGTAGTTACAGCTGAGGTTGACCTCTGTCAGTGTTGGGATGTCACAGATGGCCAGGGGAAACTGACCAAGGTGGTTGTTGGACAGGTTGAGGCTCCGCAGACGAGAAAATCTGGAAATAGAGGATAAAATTAGTCATGAAAAATTAGGAAAAGGGAAAGAAGAGAAGAGAGTATGAGCGAGGGACTGGAGATGTAGTTGTATCTTGTTAACATGAATATTGCAAGAGAGTAGAAGATATTCATAAATATATTAATGAATATATTCATGGGCATGGTATAGCTTACACAGGATTCTTTTAAGTGAAAAATCCCGGTCAGATTCAACACGCCCATAAACAAAGCCTTCCGTAGTAGTAGGACTAAACCTTCACATTTGATTGTTGAGCAAACAAGTGCAGCATTGACGTCTGTGTTGTTCATTGAAACACCAGTGACCGGTGGCATTTGCCGTGGTGTCCAATGGCAGACCGGTGACCTTCAGAGGGGTTAGTCCCTCTGGGGGGGTGGGGAGCCAGGGGAACAAGGCGAATTAGGGGAAATGACTCTCTGGACTGTCTTTATTTATCCATCTAGACACATACAGACCCAAACATGCGACCTGCTATCACCTATGATGTGTACAGAGAGAGCAGCTATGGCAAGCCGGACGTGGGCAGTGTGCCATATTAGCACCGCAGGCCGGAGCAGCTGCTTAAATTGGCACTACTTGATTTTCCTCCCTATGTATAGTACACACACAGGTTACACACACATGCACACAGTATAAATCAGGGTGATGGAATCAAAGGCAACCTGAGACGTCAGGGCTATTGATTAGGGTGGCCAAGTTATTCCGGCTGAGGGTGACCCCTGCAGGCAGTGGGTGGGGGTGTGTGGGAAAATGTCATTCCACCATTAATTAATTCACTGCAGTCTGCTGAGTAATGCTGATACCCCCCTCCACAGAGTCTCTCCTTGTCTCTGTCACGCTGTCCCATCATGCCATTCTCCTACTTTATTACCCCTACAGTCCTTGTGTATTTAGAAATGCACAAAGAATCTTTATTAACAATGGATAGTATGACGAGGTTGCCCAAACTGAGAAGAGAATTTTCACCCAAATATGCAGTTCCTCTCAGATCTACGGAGTCCTTTGGCTTCTTTTAGCTCACTGTTTTAGTGTTCCGGCTCACAACTCCACTCTCATCAACATAATTTCCAACCGTGGAAAGTAGTTGCTTTTCTTTCAGCAAAATAGCTCTGATTAACACACTGTATGCTACCTGCCCAGCACCGAACAAAAGCCAAAGTTAGCGACTAGCTGGTGAACACAATGGAACTTGCTTGCAAGCTGACTAGAAAGCTAAAGACACCAATCTATATAAGATAAGCCACAGCCAAAAAGAGACTATTGGACTTAAAATCGTCAGGTGGACAGAAACAAGACTGCATGATGCTATTTTAGCTCATTGTGTTGGTGTTCTGGCCCATAACTCCACTGTGGTCCACCTTGTTTCTAGCAGTTGTAACAGTTATCTTTCAGCAAAACAGCTCTGATAAAACCTCTGTACACTACCTGCCAAGTACCAAACAGCAGGCAGACAAAGCTAGCAACTTAGCATCTAGCAGGTGGACATAGTGGGACATTTAGTAAGCTAAAAACAGAAATATTTTTCTCAGGAGTCAGTGAAGAGTAAAGAAGAGGTTAATGGAGAGTAAAGATTTGAACTTGTTGACCAGACACACAACTCCAAATGAATGCTAATGTTGCTCTGTGTCTGCTGGGGGTGATTTTAGCATCTTCGGCTGCCCCAAGTGGCCAACAAAATCAATCATTCTACCACATTTCTAGTCCAACTTCCCTCCCTCCCCCTTTACCTCTCTCTTAATTTCCCTTACGCTTATGTCCTTCATAACTTGCTGAACTTTTATCCATTTGTAAAAAAACAGGCCAAACGTTCAATCATATGCATGGAACCTCTGACGGTCCCCTCAGTGAGTCGTGACCTCGGTCTCACGGAGAGGTGCATGCTGGGAAGAAGATCCCATGCCAGAGAAAAGAGCTAAAATCCCAGACAACTGATTATGCATATCTGATTGGCAAATCACCCACCAGTTAGTATTTGGCCGGAGAGAAAAGAGAGAGACGGGGAGAGGCATGTGGCAGGTTCACACATTCCATTCCTCTTGGAAAAATACAAAGCACTATAACCCCATGTTAGATGTCAGAGAGCCAGTGTTTATACTGAAACAAAAACAGACTCTCACACAACTGTCCACACCAGAACACATACACCCACAGTCAGAGAGGCTGCATACAGAGGATTATTGTTCGTGACTTCAGCTCTTTTGACTTGAGCCTCTCAGGGGCAAAGCGAGTACTCAAGTAACTCTGCTATATGTTTCTGTCAAAACACGTCTATTTTCAGCTAACTATTCATCTCTTTCCCATTACTGACCTCTTTTTCTTTCATGCTGGGTCAAATGCGGATGAGCCTACTTAGGTTTGGCAAAGCTAAATGGATGTTATCTCGCTTGACCAGCGGGGGAGCTGTGCATCACTCATTCGGATTTAAAAACGAGTTTTTTCCCTCGCACCGTTGTCTTTTTAACACCAGTCATTATTACGAGGGTTTAAAAAAAGCATGATTCTGAAAATGACCATGGTACAGCAACATAAAATCCTGACCTCCTGCTCATTCATAATTTTCTTTCAGGAAGACACACAGGCATGCGCAGCCATACACACACACATTCCTGTCAGTGCAGTCATCAAAAAAATAAAAACGAGAAGAAAAAAAAAGTCATGCCATACTGTATCAAGACTTTGTATTCACTGACCCCAAATCTGTAGCCTGCAGCCCCTTTTTCAGTTGCATACAAGCAACTCTCTTTCCTTCTCACACATGCAGACACTCGATTCTGCAGACATTGCTAACACATTCCCAAGCATCAAATTCAAGCATCAACTCATTTAAATAGTTCATTAAAATATCTTTTGGCAATAATCTGCAGAAAGAAAGGGTTTGACAGGCGTGCACATGTACTACTGTGTACATGAATGCAAATACATGCGTGCACACACACACACACACACACACACACACACACACACAGGACCACACATACGTCTTGGCTGTGGGCTTTAATCTGGGACCATGATAAGCATGCAGCAGATGGTGCCCACGGAGAGAGAGAGTGAGGGAGGCCAGGCACATTAAAAGCTTCCCTGCAGATGCATCTACCCTTCTGGGCTCTGGGCTTGTTTGGCCTAGCCTAATACAGCACAGCCCTGGCTTGCCTCTTTGGTCCCTGCATGCCAATGGCTCCAGTCCTAGACTGCTCAGGTTGATGTCTCGCAAATTGCAGGCGAAACCTTTCCAAACCAGCCAGCCATGACCTGCTGTGTCCAGTGAAGCCTCACTGTGTAAGTATCTCATCTCTCCCTTCCTTGTACAACAACCCAGTCCAGCTCCTGTTGCCAAATTATGCTAAGCTTTTCTAAACCTTTTCAGGTTTCATCTTGCCCAAACCAGGCCACCCAAACCACCCTGAACTTTCTCCTCCACCTGTAACGCCTCCTCAAGTCTGTCCACTCCTTAATCATCTTTTCACTTCTTCCTGCCTATTCCCCTCCTTATAGTTTAGCCCCAGGTGTGTTTACTTTAGATTTACGATGACATTATACCTCTGCAGCTGCTGCAGCCGTTGGTCTGCTGGCAGGAAGTTGTGTTTGAGGTTGAGATGGGTGAGGTCCTGGCTGTAGAAGAGGTTGGGAGGAAGTTGCTCCAGGCTGCAGCAGGACAGATCTACTGAGTTGATTCTCTGGGACACCATCTAGATGGAGGTGTGGGGAGGAAAGTGACAAGAGTAAAGAGGTGACATAGAGAAAGAGAAACATGGAGTTAAACAGGATTATCACCACCACCACACAAGACCGGTTAACTGTGTGTGTGTGGAACCTGCTGCTAAGGGGTCAAATGTCATTCAATGGCCAAATCTTCTTAGGATTAGGAAGTCAGCAGAAGTCGAGGGAAAGTCCAACAGGTTAGTATCCTAACGTCACATATTACCTCATTGTGTAATCCAGTTAAGGTGTGTAGAGCAGTTAACCTGTAATCATTTGTTTGTCAAATTTACAAAAACATACAAGCTGCCGTCTAAAACGAAATGACAGCATAAACGTTCACCTCGTCTTAAAGGAGAAAATCTAGTCTGAGAACTCGAGCTTTTCAGAGCGGAGTTAGCTAGAGGCTCAGCAGTCGTCACGGAGGGCACGTGCTGCTTCTATCCAGGCTTCTATTCTGAGTGGCCCTCTGGGTGCTGGTGACATGCATGTCCCTGTTAATATTTAGAAAAAGAGGTTTTCTGGCTATGGCCTACTTGAATTCAAATGAGAGAAAGGAGAGAGAGCCATGAGTGGTGAGTGCACCCACAGACGCATAGGTTATCTACTATAAAGTGGACAGCAGTGAAATATGTGCAGTTTTCAATCCACTACGCTCCTGTGGGCAGTGGGATCGTGGCGGGTGCCGTGCCATATTTTCATACTTCGACTTGCAGTCACGCATGTTTCCGACATACAATGCAGCTGCCCCATAAGTGGCACCTGGGAGCGTGAGCTTTTCTTCTCCTTTTCTTTCTCTAACTCTCGTGCACATGCACACACACAATACCTTGGCAGCGTGCCTGTGCCAGCGCAGGTGTTCCGTGAAGCTGTCAAAGCTGACGTAGTAGGTTTGACTCTGAGGCCCCGCCGAGCTGAAGGCCAGGCAGTGACTGTGCTTCTTCACCTCCTCCACCTGCAGCATAACACACAGGAGTGGCATTACAGTCTGACATACTGACATCTCTGCCCCCCCCCTTCTGAATATAAACAATAACCCTGTGCCTAAAAAGTTAGATATAAAATAAAAGGAAATAGAGAGGAAAAGCTGACACGTGGACGTCTCAATAGATTAGTTCTTATTTGACACCACCGTTAAAGAAAATAAGAATCTTAATGGCTGCAGGGTAGACAAATCCCGACAACTGGAAGCACACTTGTGAAAATATATAAGGCACGCATGACCATATTATGAAAACATGTGAACAAGTGAGCAGAAACAAATGTACGTGAAATGTTCTTTTTAGACACGCAGTGTCACATACACTTGAGCACATGGTCTCTGTAAATGAATTGCTAACTAGCTGTTTGAATAGACTACTGGCAAGCATACACACAAACTCACCACACACAGGCACATGCAGAGGCGGAGCGTGAATGAATGGTTGACATGAGGCCATGTGTTGTCAGTGAAATGTTTATAAACTGGGTGTGGTGGGGTATAGCACCTTTTGTGTCAGGCAGACTGGTAGAAAGGGCTTTTTAGGAGAGCCCATACAGCTTATTTAGTGGGCTTGCGGAAACAGATCCATAAAGCAATAAATGGATAAAGGTCATCATTTGGGGAAGCACTTTAAAAAAAGTACAGAGAGAAATAAGGCTACTTGAATGCTATAGTGATCCATTACACTAAACATATTAGCATGACTCGAGAAATGGACAAAGACATCCCTGCAGAATGCTGAAAACATTTTGACTATTAAAAACTGGCTTGCACCATATCTGTTTGACCTTGAGCTGAAATGAACAAGGCAGGAAGCATTACTGGATAACTAAAGGACAAACAATTGTTGAAGGTGAACTGTCACTGCGCAGGAAGACATTTGCAGAGGGTAATAAGAGTGACTTTATCAGGTCACTCTGGATCATAAACTCATAATGTCATTTCACGCAAAGCATAAATTATATAACATCGCCATAAAAGGATGTCGTTGTGTGACTTAGACATACTTTTCCTCCAATGAGTGGCAGGACGTGCATCTTCCCTGTCTGGCTCTCCTTGACAGAAGAGACGATGAGGCAGGTGCCACACAGGATGACCTGCCGTCTGGTCCAGCGGTTGACTGGTAGCTGGAGCTTCCCTTTCCGAACGTTGTATGTCCCTGACAGCTGGACCCGCTCTGAGCTCTCGATGCTTTGGGGCTTTCCTGGAACAAAAAAAAGAGAGATTTTCTGTAGTTAGCACTGTAGGCTTCAAATTATTGGGTATTGTTTAAGGAAAAGAATGAGTGAATGAAATGTTTAATTGTTTTTTTTCATAGTAGTTTTTCTAAAGACAGGTACACAATCCCACTTAAAAATATGTTACGTCAAAGCCAAACAAGATTAAGAGTTTTCAGATATGCTAGCGGCTCTGTAAAATTTTATTTAGGCAGTGTTGCTTTGAGCTAGATGCTAATGTCAGCATGCTAACTACTATAATAATACTAACAATGACGCTGCTAACATAAAGCAGGTATAATGTTCATCATGTTGTCCATTTCAGTTTAGCATGTTAGCATGCAAAGATTTGTTGATTAGCACTTAACACATAGCACAGCTGAGGGCGATGGGAATGTCATTAGTTTTACATGCATTTGGTCTTAAACCAAAGTAATGGACAAATAAAAATGTTAGATGTCAGAAGATAATGATGGCATTGTATAAAATGTAAAAGGTTCACCAAAGTTATAACAATTCATCCTGTGAGGACGTGAATGTCTAAATTTCATGGCAATCCATCCAACTGTGTTGAGGCCAACCTCATGGTGGTGCTATTGAAAAAGCCAGTGTTATCACTATCAAGTCTTCAGGGAACTATGAATGAATGAAGAAAATTGAGACAATTCATGAAGCGAATGTTAAGATGTTTCTTTCACTGGACAAGTGAAGTGAAAGTCAGGGGGTTGATTTATCATCGTTGGACAATGAATGTCTGAACACAATTTCATGACAATCCATCCAACAGTTGTTGAGATATTTTAGCCTTGACAGCTGCTAGCATGGCTGAAAACTAATCTGTGTAACTAGCCACTAAATAATGTCACAAAATGAGAAATATATCGACAGTAGCTAGCAGGAGAGCTCTTACCACAATACCATCCCAATGCTGAGTTAGCATAAGATCTAAATAGATTCAGCACAACTGTCAGCCTTGGATG
The DNA here is from genome assembly GCA_036023655.1 of Nannoperca australis. Classification (NCBI taxonomy): domain Eukaryota; kingdom Metazoa; phylum Chordata; class Actinopteri; order Centrarchiformes; family Percichthyidae; genus Nannoperca; species Nannoperca australis. The sequence goes on along the minus strand of JAVQJD010032532.1, from coordinate 3,404 downwards.
TCCTACTTTGCACATGGAATTAAACATGATTTGCATTCAGTGCGGCTCTACATTAATAGAGTATCAAATTCAATACCAGGTGCACCTCTTCTAAATTATGCTCTTACAATTTCTGAGCTGCCTTTATTCAGTTTTACCCGTCTGCCTCTCCTCCATAACCTGTTCTCTCGCTTCACCGCCAGCCTGCCAAACCTGACAGTTAGGCTGCTTATCAGGCGTTCTGTCAGCCAGGCTGTCTTATCGTTCTGTCTAAACATCCACCTGCTTTCTGTCTACCTCCACCCCCGCAAAAACCTCCCATGCTCTGTCCTCCACCATGTCGTATCTCTTCTTTCTGTCCGGCTGCCTAGATTTCATTTTTTCTCTTCCATCTATGGTTTTCGGCTTTTCGTTCGCAGCATTTTTAACCTCACTGTTAAAAATGCTGCGATTCGATTCGATTCGATACCATTCGTCCAAAAGATTCATGGCGTGGTTTACTAAGTTTTCCTTTCCAAGCGACAGATGGTCTTAGAAAATGTCTCACATCCCGTGGCCTACTGTAAACTAGCTGCATCCATCTTGCACTGTCTCTTTCACACATATTCCACTTCACTCCAAATACACAGAGCGAAACAGAGGGGGGTGGGGCGGAGATGAGTTAAAGAGAGGAGGAAAAAGTCAGTAGGGTAAGCAAGTGTGAACTTGCACATGCTCTCATGGCTTTAAATAATTGAGGTCTTTTCACATACTGACTGTAAATGCAGTAGAGTACTGTACAGCACACTGCTCTCATGCAACACACTCAGCAGCGTTTAATAACATTCTGACCAGAGGTCTGCTTATTTGAGCTGATGTGGCTAAACCTGAGGTCCTGACAATGCATACATATTTTATTTGAAGGATTGCCACTAACATATACACAGCTGAATTCGCCTTGTCCAAGAAGAAAGGTTTTATACAAACTAAACCAGCACAGCCACTGAGCCCTGGCCTTTTCTCTGTGCTACAAGCTAATCTTGTGTTCATGGCAGAATCAATAGCCCAGTTTACAAAAGGATATTTGCTTTGAATAAATGCAGAGTGTGTGACATAACACACCATTGTTACATGTTGATCATGACTCTTGTTTGACCACAAGTCTGAGCTGTCTTTGAATGTTTAAACAGCAGAGACTATTCTACATAACTAGAGGGCATGCAGCAAAGATGCAGCTGTCTTACTAGTTACATTTTCTGAGAAAAATGAGAATGCAACTGTGGAATATGTGTCACTCATGTAAGACACATGTCAGACCTTTCCAACAACATACATAACACAATACTCCAATCTAGCATCAATATTTATTCCATATGGAACAGCAAACTCCAAAAATCACACATTTGTGTTTAAACTGCTTTAACACAAGTGGGTGGTTCTGTCTTACTACTAAAAGTAAAGGACTATTTATAAACCTGGCTTGAGGCAATGGCAACTTAAAAATACAGTTCACACTGTGCACCAATCTGTAAATCTATCTTTAATATACTGCATATTACAATTTAAGTAGCATAAAAGCACACCTCTTTTTCATAATTTCTCTCTGGCAGTCTGCCTTGACTTCACAGCAGTAATCAAAAGCTGGCAATCATAAGCTAGAGGAAAAAATATATATATATATAATTTATATATAGCTATTAGGATATGAAACACAACTGTAATATTTTAAATGATTTATTCTTATACTGTATTTATAGCTTAATGTTAAAAATTCTGCCAAAACTAAATTTGGAATTAGATTATTAGCAAATTCACTCAAATATCTGAGTAAAAAACAAGTTAGAGTTGTACTTTTTACTTATAATGCATTACATTACATTACATTTAGGCATTTAGCAGACACTTTTATCCAAAGTGACTTCCAAATAAGAGCATGCCTTATTAAAATACTCACATATCTTTACTGTTGTAATATCTTTACTGCCCGTATCCTTCTTTAAACTGGGAAAGAGAAATATCTCCAAGCTTCTGAAGAAAACGTTCAGTTAACAAACTTAAAATTTTCATTTGTACCAAGTCCAAATAATAAAAGAAGTTAAAATTAAAAACTTCAAATAACAACTTTAAGAAGAAAATATCCAAATTGATGGCTACATTTACAAGCTCTCATAAATTCTGTGCTCGGTGTTTCTTGAGGTTGTGTCTCTGAAAAAAAGTGAATCTGTTGAATTGTCAATGTTTTTTTTTGTCTTGCTTACACTGCATCCAAAACCTCCAAACTATCCCTTCTCTGTCCCGGCCACCCTCCCCTCCACTGTTGATCACCACACTCATTTAATTGCACTCCAGAAACAAGTGGAGTGTGTGGGGAGCGAGGTTTTATCTCTCTTTAAAGGGTCATCTATACCATCCACTCCACATGGAATGCTATTAAATGACATTTGTAATATTGTGAGTATGTGTACACTCGTGTGTGGTATAGTTGCTGGCTGGGAGCAAAATGCCAAATGTTTTGTGGGATATTCTTTTGGGAAATGAGGGATAGTAAAATAGAAAGTGGGGAAAAAAATCGTATAACCTCATTCACGTCTTTGGAATTTAAACTGCCCGTTGCGTATTCGTGGTATAATTTTGAACCAGTGCAAATAGTTTCAGAAGGCAACGGACAAATATAACAGGTGTCCACTTTCGTTGTCACATCCAAATAAGTGGTTTAGATAAGTGAGTTAAACTGGGTTAAGCATAGGGACGGAAAGATAAAGAAGATGAAATAGGGAAGTGAGATGAAGATATCATGTTTAAAGGGAAATATTTAACGGCATGTACTTATTATTATCGTGTGGCTATTTAGGTTTCCTTTGAAAAAATAAGGCTTATACTCAATGTTTTATTGATTTAAGTACATGAGCTGTGACAAATATGAATGTTAAACCTAAAAGGAGAACACATTAACAAGTGCACCTAAATCTTAAATTCCAGATTACCAGTATTCTTTAGGCCGAGAGCTGTCGTCCACTAAATTTCCTCCAATTCCAAAAATGTTATATCTTGCTAACAGAGAGACAAACAGACCGGTGTGACTGAGCAGACTGGTAACCACCTTGCAACTTCACTGGCTGACAGAGGTAACCAGCAGGCACATATTTTCATGATTGAGCTTAGGAAGGGGGTATGTGTTTCATTAGACAAATTATTCACAAGCTTTTAGCCTCAATATGTCACATGGGCATATTCCTACTATTTTTAGGCCTTTTGTTGGAATGTGCTTTCTCCCACACAAGCATATGCACAAACACACGCACCCTACTCCTCCTCCTACTCGTCCCCTTGCTGACATCCATGCACACACACACACACACACACACACACACACACACACACCCTGGGATAGAAATGTGTTTGCACACATCAAACACACATCTCACCCACGTGAACACACACAAATC
>JAVQJD010032522.1:0-11289 GCA_036023655.1 Nannoperca australis | reverse complement strand
ACCAAGATTTCTAACTTGTGTTTTTTTCTTTATAGTCATGGAATCATGCTGAGCTATAACTTTTATTATTTCCTCCTTGTTTCCAAATACAATGATTTCTGTTTTGTCTTTATTCAATTGAAGAAAATTCCCAGATGTTTACTTGTTGTAGGCATTGACAGAGTGAGTCTAAGGGACCAAAGTCACTTGGTGAAAGAGCTAAGAAAATCTGAGTGTCGTCTGCATAGCTGTGATAACCATATAACCAACCATATTCGGACCCTCCCTTTACACCTCTACACCAATTTTCTACTGTTTATTATTCTTTTTTCAATAAATTTATTGAGCATTGTAATTGTATAAAAAAGCAATTTCCCTTCTGGGATTAATAAAGTATTTCTGATTCTGATTCTGATAAGCATGTACAGGTTGAATAGTAGTGGGCCAAGAATTGAACCCTGAGGGACTCCACATGTCATGCTGATCCGCTCAGATGTATGGTCACTAGTGGCAACAACATAGCCTCTGCCTGATGACCGCCTGATGACCAACTGATGACTGTGCCAGATAAGCCCACTCACTTTTCCAGTCTGTTAAGAACTATTTTATGGGCATCCCCTTCTGATGAGGTGTATTATGAGGTCACAACAGAGGTCTTCAGTTCAACCCCAGGTCCCCCTTTCTTTTAGATCTTCAACTGATCCATTCTGACCAAGAGAATGAAACCAAGTCTTTTCATTCTCTTGGTCAGAATGGATCGGTCTAACATTAGCTGGATAGATTCAGAGGACTGTGTGACCTTCTGGTGTCAGCAGAGGGAATGTGATGCATTGCATGTCACTGCCACCGGTTATCTCTCTGCCATACTTGAACTGGTTCACAAGGATAAGTGTTTTCAGAAGCCTCAGCCTGCTAGTGTGTGACCACTTCTTTTCCACACACACACACACACACACACACACACACACACGCACACACACACACACACACACACACACACACACACACACACACACACACACACACAGGCTTGCACAAATTCCATTGGCTGCAAAGAGCTTGTAAATGGGGTCAGTGTCCTCAGTAATAAACTCTTATATGTGATACAGTGTCAGCTTCTGGTCTCTGCTGTGCCAGTCAGTTGTTGTCCAACAATTTCTCAAGCAGGCTTTGCTGCTTTGTGTTTTCTTATGGTTCACATTGAGGGGTCCTGGAATCACTTCAGTGGGGTTTAAAGAGGGTCATCTAAACAATAGTTTAATTGCGCAAATAGACCCCAGGGGGTGCTCAAGCATCTGCCCTTTTTGGCATCAGATAAGACATTTTTTCTATTTCTTATTCAAATTTAATATTTAAGTTTGTAAATGTGGTCCATGGCATCATTTCTCAATTAAAGGCATGTTGTCATGCCTGACAACTGCATTTGAGTTCTTATTCTCCAAGACCGTGTGAGCCCCTGCCCCTCCCTCTTAGACTTAACTTGTCACAGCCACTGCACCTCGGAGAAGTTTGCCTTCAGAGAATTCTGCCTTTAGGAGGTCAGACGACTGCCAACTTCCTCCCTATGCAGACTTTGTTGCTCTCTCAAATGGAACGTCCTGCGGAGCAGCATCCACCTTTCCAACAAGCAAGCTAGTCTGCTGTAAAATAGTGCTGTCAATGAAGATGAGTAAACCTTGGCTAGTTGGTTCCTTCAACCTGTTACAAAAAAAATTTCAAATATATTATTTGATGACATCCACTGTTTACATACTCACACTGATTAGCAATAGCTATAGAAATGACTTAGTAAATGATCAATTCTCACCTCTGTCAGACAAAATTTACTGGTTTGGAGTTTGGTTTGATTTACTAACTGAACATTTCAATACAATAGTCCAGTGCCTTTACGAGCTCAGATTGGAAGGTTTAACAGTTAATCTAATCTTATTATAGGCCAACATTTAGTTTTAACTACACCAAGTGGTTTGGCGATTCTAAATCCGACAAGGAGATTCTTATACTAATATTAGTATTTTGTCATCATTATAGCTAACCTACATTACAACACTTTCAGTAATCTATATATTGTATATCTTAAATATGATTTAAACATTGCCAAATGACAAATAGCCCATTAAAATAAAGAAAAAGTAGCTATGTGGTAAGGTACTTAAAGTTGGGCCACTGGCAGAACTCTTTTGAGTATTAAACAGAGATGTGCCTTTTTTTTTTTTTTTTTTTTTGCTTGAGCACCTGTCCCCCAAAATGTCTGTGAAATTAAGAGCTATTTGCCTTTACCAGAGATTGCCTCAATTGTGTCCTTTTGGTGTGGGGCTGTTAATGGCATGGCTCCTGGGATGACAATGTTGCTCTGTCTTTGGACCACTTTGGTCCAGACTGAAATAACACAACAACAATTTGTCTGATGTGTTGTGTCCCCATATCCACTTCCACCTTGAGAATCAATAGAGCAGAGGGATACTGACACATATTGGGCATTTGGTTGTTTATTACAAATTGTGACAAACAATATCAAGGTATTCTATGACTGTACATAGACAGATTTGTGTCATTTTACGCTAACCAGAGAACAACACACACTGCTGCCTAGATACAGAGTTATGACTGAATTGTCCTTGATTGCACTCCACAACATTCCACAATAAATAGCAATAAATTACCCTGTTTGTGTGCTTATGGCACCTATTTTGAGACTTTTTTTGTACTGAGGTACAATCAACCATAAATGCAATTCACACACATTGTGCTGCAGGTAGTTTCCCTTTTTACATGTGATGTTTATTAAAGGAAACTCCTCACCTTTATCTTTTTATTACTCTGACCTCAGAACACATTTTCTTTTCCAAGGTCATCTTTTTAGTATTACTTTAGTAGAATCCCCAAGATTGATGTACTCATCTTTAATGAGCACACATCTGTTTAGCTTGTTTAGATTTGTAGTATATTTCCCCATCATGGTCACATTTCACCTATCTATTTGCATAAAGAAACTCCATATATCCCTCTAAAACAACAGTTTGTCAAATTCTTTACGTTACTTCACTTGTATGCATGGAATGTAACCAATTCCCATTTACTGTACATATTTGACATATTTACATTTGAGTTAATCCCATTACTCTGCATCCTGCAAGCATAGACATTTTTGTCTGGCTTCCGTGTCCTCGAAGGTTACCTTCTTGTTTCTCCTGGGGTCAATCCACGAGTTACGGATGACCACATTGTTTGGCGTAGGGTCAGCTTCTACTACAGACACTACCCTCTTTTTCATCTTGCTTTTCAAAACCTTTTGGAACTTCTGCCGAGTGAAGGCATAGAGGAGGGGGTGAAATATAGTGGTCCCATAGGCCATCACCAGGAAGCCCAAGCGGAGACGAACAGTTAAATCACTGGGCCCAGTGCTGAGGATGATGGTGTTGAGCACAGTTATTGGAGTCCAGCAAAGAAGGAAAGTGGAGATGATGAGAAGAGACATCCTGAAGACTCTCTTCTGCCTCTCTCGTCTCTCCCGGTGACGCTTCACTGCTCGTCTTAGCGCAATAATGACGGATACTGATGCCCGCATGCCCAAGGGTGCGTTCCCACCTGCCCGGACTCCTGTGCTACTCTGTGAAGCATCAGTCGACTCTGCTTGTGTCGCAGTGCTCAAAGAGATAGTGTTTTTGCTCTTTTGCTTCTTTTTGGGTAGGTTGTGCTGAAAGCGTGTTCCAATTCGAATATTAAGTGCCTGAAGTATCTTGTAGTAAGTCACTAGCATTACCACAGCTGTAAAAAAGAATATAGGGATCTGTGCTAGCAGGTGATAGTACAAACCCAGTTCTGTGTAGTACTCATTTGTATGAGCTACTGTGACCACTGCAGTCTGGTTGAAAATATCTGATCCGGGGTTGATGAAGAACCCTACTTCCATGAAGGGAACCAGGAAACTGAAAAACGATAGAGCCCAGATAGATCCCAGTAAAGCTACAGCTCGGCCCATCGTAAGCACACGGTTTGCCGGCCGCACTGAGATGTCATAGCGGTCCACAGTGATGGCCAGGACGTTAGCAGCTGTAGCTACACTTGCAAAGGAAACGCAGGCCTCATGGAAACAGCAGATCATGGCCGTGCCTGCCTCCAAAGGAAGTAACACCACCACGGCTGTCAGTGGGATGCAGCATACACACACCTGGAAACAAGACAGAAATTCAAGTCACATCCCAAATGTATTACATTTGTTTTCATCTTGAGAATTTGATTTACGACCAGATAAAACTAGAACAATCGTATTGATTGTAACCCGTATGTTGATTCTAAAGGGTATAATAAGATTGTGTCAATCCAGAGAATCAGAATCAGAAATCCTTTAATAGTCTCGCAATGGAGAAATTTACATTTGAACCGTATGTAGTCACTCAAAAACCCATGTTACCTCAAAAATCCAGATTGGAGGTTCTCATAGCAGCATGGCTTCAATTAATGAACAGGCCAATTGTTAACTGTCAACCTAATTTTGGTAAAGTTTAAAGTAAAATAGAAACCTGAAATTAACTAGCTGGGTTTATTATTTCTGTGACTGGGTTTTAACTAAGAATTTTTCTCATTTTAATGTTCACAATATTGCCAAATATAATCCCCATAAAAAACAAAAGTTGGATTGTAGCATTGCCTAAATGTTACACCACAATATACTTTGGTTCTCCGTTTACCGTTGAAAGAACATTAGTTAAATTTTGCATCCACTAAAATGTGGAGACGATGTAGATTAGAAAAACACAGCACATCTGTTTCATAAGATGTGTGCGTAGGAGAGGGACGAATACATCAAAAGTTTTAACACGTTTTAACTTGCAAAAATACATTTATTTGCAGCGTTACTATGCAGCGCAACCATGCCCTTATTCAGCTGACAAACATTTGGGGGCAGCACTAGTACCTATTATTGTGTATAGTACAGAAAGAACTTGATATAATATTCTTTATGTCTAATAACTGGCACAGCACTAGATATTTTGGCCTTTTTTTAAAACCGGATATGAACTTTCAGTCCCACCGAACTCACTGACACTTTAGATGTGTACAAGCATAATGGTGGATTTGCTGACATGGGAGCAGTGCTGAGAGGTAATTTCTTTTTGCACCAGATGTCTCAGTGTCCAACAAATTGATGTTAAATCCCTGTTGGGTAACTGATAATAGAGGTCAGGACTCACCAACACATCCACCACATGCAGGTTCATGGTGATTATGTTGGAGACGGAGCTGATGAGGTTCTGTTTCATACAGTAGAGGACGAGCACAGTGAGGTTTGAACTCAAGCCCAAAACTATCTCCAAAAGCAGGAAGCCTGTCAGAGAAACCTACCAACAGAAAGAACATGGTTGCAGTCATTTTAATCAATAATGCATAATAATAACATGTAATGTTTAATTTATACTTTATATAACCAGAAAGACTGGACAGTTACCCGTTTCCTGAATCACATAACTTGGAAGATTTATGGATTGACATGAAATATTATGCTGTCATGTCACATTGATCTGGCTGAAAAGCTGTAGCATTACCTGGAAGCTGATGGGGTAGATGGCCTCGGAGGACGTCATGTCAAGGTCGTAGGGGTCAGCAGTGTCAAGCACCGTCATGTTGCTCATGGTGGCTGCAGAGATCAGCACTAGAGATGTGTGCATTATCCTGACGAGAGGAAGAGGCCTGGAGTGCAGTTTGTACAAACAAAGCTCTATTTAAGAAATATTAAAATCATTTTATTTCAACCAGAGATCTGCCTTTTGATTTTAGGGAAACATGTACTGTAAAACAGGTGTTGAGTGATGGGTTAGAGGAGGTAATGGGCTAGTGATAATATGGCATTAACCTTGACATTGCTGCTCCAGAATAATTTAGTATCGGTTTGTTTTGTTTTTCTCTTTTACTTTAACTAAAATCTACTTTAAGCACTACATTTTATTTATCAGGCCATCACACATTAAAATCCTCTGGCAAAGAACTGCTCAGCATGTCTGTTGCATGTCAGTCCTATTATTCCCTTGATTTGCAGCTCGGAAGGCTGAAATATGTTTTTCTTGTAAGTGAACATTTGAATACCTCTTTGATATAATTATTCAATCAGATACAAATGCTGCACAAACTTGTAGAAAACGATGCCAACAAAGATGCACCAAACACTACTTTCTTCATTGTATTATCAGACGTGGTGACATTGGTATACGTCATGAAATGTGTGAGTGCATATAGTGAATGTTGGGTAGTGAGCTCCATAATAATGAGCAGTTTGTGTCGGGGCAAATTGGTTTTGACACCAGATACGGTCTCTTATGGCTAAGAACAGACACGTCTTCAAACAAAGCGCGGTTGAACAGTGTCTAAGTAAGTTTCCAAAACAGACAATCCCACAAGCACGTACTCTTTACTCAGAGATTGGCCAGGTGTGTGGAGGTGAGAAAGTAAGCAGGATCTGAACTTCTATTTCAAGGTCTTTTTTCCATTATTCACACAATTACTTTTTTCACTTTTCATGTGTTTCCATGTGTTCACTGAGGGAAACAATACAAATTCCTTCACGGAAAGATTGTCCTAAAGTATGCATTTTGCCCCTCTCTATCACGACACACTTTGGAGTGCGGCTGTTTGCTACAGCTAGAAAAATTAAAGGCAAAGTTGCCTTTACATGTGGTCAGATGAGACGTTGTACAAATACATTTATTTTTAGCATTCTGACATCTTTAGCCAAAATTGCAGGGACTAGAGTTTATCTTTGTTTTTGTCCAGCAAACAAACCATGTCAGAGTACCAGTTTGCTTGATGAGCCTGAACAAACCAAATGCAAGAACACTAGAATATGAGGTTTATGGACCTTGGTTCTCCTGTGGCTTGGACTAAAGAAAACGGAGTGCAGGTGTGTTTACGGTCTTAAACTTACCACTCTCTCCCAGCAGTGTCCTCTCCAGCTCAGCAGCAATCGAAGTAGCCACAAGGAACTTGGTGGAGCACATCAAACAATCCCACCATATTTTGACTTGATTTGCAGCATACTTTCTATAAACTTATAGAAAATTGACGGACAGTGAAAGTCTTCCGTGAGCTTCAGCTTTGGCGATACTGGCTCCACTCAGGCGAAGGGAAGAGTCTGTTTGTGAAACACAGAAAGCAACACACACCCGCCCATCGTTGGGGGGCATGTGGTTTGCAACATCAGTGCGGTGCACTAAGATCAATGCTTTCTTTCATGCATTGCTCTGTCTCGCCATTGTCCGTGGTGCCTGGACTGTTGCCTCCAGTCTCATCCCCGCCTAAAGATGATGCCAGTGTCAGAACAATCCTCCCCTTTCCACTACTCTCCACTTTTCAGGTATTGGACTGGAGAAGGTGAAGGTCCTGATATGGCAGATAGCATATTATGTCAGACCACGTCAGGTTTGTGGTTTCATATTCCAGAGAACAGTGAAGGGAGAACGTACGTAGAGATGACAGAATGGAAGACAGTTTCAAAAGAAATTGAAAACAAGCTTGTGTGGTTGATCTTTTTGACTCGACCCGGTCGAACCCTTCACTTCCCTGTGATCCAAGCAGGGGCGGAGTTGCACCGAAGGTCAGAGATGTAGGTCGTGTGGAGTCTTTGGAGACCACTCAAAGAGACTGATCACTTGACCATTGGACATTCGCAGCCTTCTCAATCCCACTTAATCCTACAGACTGCGACAGAGGAATTGATTGAAGCAGAGAATATCATCACCATTGTCATCACCTTCCCTTGTGTTCCTCCTCATTCACATTGCATATTTGATCCTGCAAAGGGAAAGAATGGAACATTTTAGTAAAATAGTATGACAGAAAGAAATGAGTTACATTGAAATCAGATCGTTCCCCGCTAGTCTGCGTGTTGCATCACATGTCTCCCACATACGTTTGAATCATTTATCATCCCCTGACAGAAAGCTTGCTCTTTCTGTGCTAATTGGATGCCTGTCTCTGTGAGTGTTTGTGCTTGTGTTCGTGTTCGTGTGTGTGCCAAATGTGTTTAATCAGTTTTTGATGCCTTGCCGTTTGACTTTGATGGTTCTCATCATGTGTTGTTCAGCAAATGAGCACTGAAAACTGTGAACTGGTTCTCTGCAGATTGTCTCAGTGTATGAAATGATATGCTGAGTGTCACACCAACCGGCCACTGTCTCAGTCAGTTCTAAGTCAGTCCAGGACTTAGCTGGATTGGCCAATTTCAGACTATTTCTATTTAGGCAATGTGTTCTTGTGAGGTTGCTTGTTTTAAGCCACCATTTAACATTAGTAAACGTTGGCTTTTTTAGTTAAATGAAAAAAACGTTTTTTTGCAGAAAATTATTAATATTTATACTTCTCAAAATAAAGTATCAAAAATATAGTTTTAGTATTGGTACCCATAGGAAAGAATGCTTTACATTCTAGGAATGAATTACAATTTCTATTCACAGTACATAATGTAATATCTATGATGAAAGTGACTCTTAAATGGTAAGCACATCTGCATTTACATATGTCTTTTTTTATCCTTGGGGCTATGCAATAATGTCTGTTATTTAATTTAAACACTATGGCAAGCCACTTGCTCAACTAAGACAATTATACCATGGTCTTGGAAAATACTGAATTCTTATTGGCTCTTTTCAAATAACTACACAGCTCTGACGTAGCTAACTCATCCACGTTCAAAACCAACACTAGATGGGTTCAGCTGCTTTGATTTTAGTAACTTTTATTTGGCATGTAGTTGACAACGGCACTGCCAGCACAGAGTTTTGTTTTAAAGAGCATGTTGCAAGTATGAGTAAAAGATACCTAACACATGGTATAAACGTGATAATCCACTATGTACTGTGCAGGTATTGCAGTTTATTTTATATACCATAGTACATTGTTACTTTATTCATAAATCACTTCATTAAAATGGTGTAGTTTGGTAAATCCAACTACTTTTATAGTGGGGGGGCGACGCTCTCCGTATGCCGTGTTGATCACAACGTTGATCAAACGCAAGCTAAAGCATGGCACTACAGTGTGGGACATGTTGACAGATGTGGGCGTACCCTAACCTTAACCACGCAAAATTTGTACCTAAACCCAACCGGCCAATCACATCCAATCTGAAGGAACACCTACTACTGTCAACACGCCTACCAATTTCTGGTGGAACGCCCAGGTTCCAGAGCTGCCTCAGGCTGGTGTTACATAAAGTGTGTATTTCTAAAGGGATGCCCAGGTCTGAGCAAGGTGTCCGATAAGCGAAGAGATTAATGTCATTTATTAAGCAAACATGCCAAGCTTTCATTGATTTCAGCTGTTCAAATGTAAGGATTTACCTGACTTCACTGTTTTAGCTCATTGTAAATTGAATATCTTTGGATATTGCACTGATGGCTGGACAAAACAATTAGAAAATGTCACCTTGAGCTCTGGAAGCGTGATGAGGTGCTTTTCAATATTTTCAGACCTTCTTTTAGGCTTTGATCATTTCAACTGAAAGATAATCAAAGTAATTGTTAGGTTCAGCTCTATCAGTTTCTTGAATAAAGGAACATTTGCCATCAGCTTTCAGAGTCTTTTCTTCTTCTCAACCGGTTCTTGTTCTGATACTGTCTTCTAGTAGTCTTCTTTTTAACTGCACTAATTGCTTCTTTATTTAAACTTAATTTCTGACTTGATGACTTAATGCACTTTTTGTAACACTTGTCTTTTCTCTTAGTATTTTCTGTTGAAATGAAATTTCAGTTAAATCGATTCAGTTTTGTGTCTGACGAGCTTTCCTACAACAGGAGTGCTGGTCTCTTTGGGAGCAGCTTAGTCCGTGTTCCTTGCTGTTTGACAGCCACTCATTTTGTCTAATTATTCTCCACTCTAAATAATCACTGCTTGAAAATCGTGACTCACGGGCTCAACAACATGTCAACATGCTGTGTTTTTTTTTATATAGAGTTAAATGTGTTGATTTTACCCTGCCTTCATGCAACACCTTCACATTGCCTTGCTATCAAGAAACCGATACCAGTGCAAGTATATGATTGTGGCGTGTGTTAGTTTACCTCCAGACAAAGACTATTCCTCAGTGATCCTTGGCGGAGTGCTTTCCTTCCCTGAAGGGCTTTGTAATGTCAATCCCCAAAGGTAGTGTAGTTCCCACAGGTGATGAGGTTTAGCTTAGTAGTCCATCAGTCTAGGATCTCACGCCACACGGTTGTCCCTTCAGGATGACTGTTAGAAAGCATGCAGCCACAGAGCGCTGCTGCTCTGCCTCCCCTTCTCCTCTCTCTGCTGTGCTTCTTTTCCTGTCGGTCTGTCTCTCTGTCCTGCTTCCTGCCTCTCTCTGTATCTGCCTCCAGTAGCCCTTCCTACTCATCCATCGCTCCCTCCCCCTCTCTGAAACGGTTTTCTGCTTCTCTTTTTTTCTTTTTACACCTCTGCGCTTGACTAATTGGACTCACAGAGCAGATTTTTACACTGTCCTCATAATTTTTTCACTGTTTTGTTCTTGCCTTTGTTATCGTTCTTTGTCCTTTGTGCTGCCTGTAATAAGTAGCAGAAACTCTGTTTCCAGCATGCAGGGACAACACAGATCTTTTTTGCCTTTGAGTGGTCGCTTCTTAATCTTTGCCTCTAAGCCATCTTCTCACAAGTTTGTTTGCCCTCATTAAAGAGCTCAGGTAGGAAACGGTGACCATGACAATATAACGGCAAAATCCTTCCCCTCAGGACTTTGGCCACTCCTCCACTGTTTGTGTTTGCATAGCACATGGTACATGCTTAATTGTCCCAATCTGGCTACCATTGGAGCAGTCGCCATGTTGCCCATATTGCACGATGAGCAAGGTAGCTAGTGAGTGGACTAATTAGGGCTACTTGGCATTGGCATGGCAACAGCCCCGCCTGCCAAAGCCAACACAAACTGATAGATCAGAATTCAAATCAGGGCCCATCTGCTGTCTTCCGAGATCCACTTCTTCACTGATAAAACTCCTGATTTTTCACATCTCCCCTGATCTGGTCATTGTATCTCAGCTCTTCATCTCTCACTCTTCATTTGTTTATTCAAGGAGTGTAAGCAGAGATGATGGTTTCCAGTCCAACTGTTTTACTGACATGCGCAACTCAGCGGGAGGCATGTTTTCCCCCAGAGACAAGTCTTCAGCGGGAGAGATAGATGGCAGAAAGCAGGGTTACATAGAGAAAGTTGCAGACTTTTACTGAGTCAACATGAGCATAATATGTGAGTGAGGCAGAGATAGAAATGGAGATGGAGAAAGCTCAGCAAACAAGAAAAAAAGACAGATGTAGACTGTGTGC
>JAVQJD010032502.1:0-22410 GCA_036023655.1 Nannoperca australis | reverse complement strand
TACCAAGCTCAAACAGTATCTGAACAGTATGGGAATGAGTCATTCTATTTGCAATGAGCCTGTGTGTGTGTGTGTGTGTGTGTGTGTGTGTGTGTGTGTGTGTTTGTGTATGTGTGTGTCTTCCCTGCAGGAGACTCATCTACAAATGTGCAATTTTCTTTGCCAAAATTGGCAGCAGAAAAATGTTTCATGACCATTTGATCAATCAGTGCTATTGATCAAAACGTCAAAATTGCACTTCTGTTGGAATAATGTGAGGATGTGTGTTTGCATTTGCTGCGCTCGTCTCCAGCCCTTAAGCTGGGGAACTGGAGACAAACCGAAGCCTTGATGGGCTTCTTTGCCTGGGGCCCCCCAGAGTCTAGGATTGACACTGGGTAACACAGCAAACAAGCTGGTAAAATGCCAAAGTAATGGAGCCTTATTGGGATTAGTAATATAATGTCATTACTTTTTTCAATATAGAGTAGCGTAAAAGATTACAGTTTGAATTTTGTGTCAATACCCAACACTGATATTCTGATTAAATTCCAATTGCACTGCATTGTTTTCTTCTTTTTATCTTCTATTTCCAAATAGCAACTTTCAGGCAGCCTTGTGTGGGTATGTTAATGTTTGCCTTTCATTCATGCACTGTCTTTGTACATTTGTAAGATAAAGTGCTTACTAATACATTAACAGTAGGGTGGAACTCGAATGCAGCATTTGCAGTGAATACTGAGCATCATAGGAGGGGTTGAAAAAAAAGGATTGGATCCAGTTTCCACAAAATGTACAGGTATGTATGCATGCTCACTTGTGACAGTTTTTGTTGACGGTCATGGACATCCTCACGGACAGCCAGTTCCATCCCCTGATAAATCCTTCATGCTCCTCCTCTGGGAGGAGAGAATGAGACTGAGATATAATATATAACATTAGAGGGAGAGACTGGGGGAGCAAAATACAGGAAATTGGACAATAGGAATGGAGTTGTGTTCTGGAGACAGGAGCCGGGACAGAGCGAGGTGGATGGGAGACGTGGATGCGACAAACATTGCGTCGTCAAAAGGGAGAGGCGACGGTGAGATGGAGAGGGGTAGAATAAAAGACTCAGCAAGAGTACAGCAAGAGTGAAATGACAGAAATCAGTATAAGATGAAAAATCTGGATTACAATGCAGGAAAAGGGGAAGAAGTGGTCACTTGAAGTTCAACATGTAGAATGCTGCAGTTAACATTTAACAAGACACTAAAGATAAAGACACTAAAGATGAGATGTGCAGTGCGTTCTGCAGGTATTTGGACAGTCAAACATTTTTGTGTGTGTTGGCTCTGTAGTCTATAAAGTTAGTGGCAACTTTCAGCTTTAACTTGAGGGTGTCCACAAGTTTACAGAAACAAAAGAAAATACCTTCACCTCCTGAAGACCAGAGTGGAGATAAAAGCCACCAAAACAAGCAAAAAGTGGAGCTGCAGTCCATGACAAAATAGCAAATGTTGATGATGTCTCTTAAATTCTATCCAGTAACTAACTGAATAAAAGAAATGTCTCCATGAAAGAGAGCTGTGTAGTGGCGGGAGGTCTACAGCTGGTGATGCACCGCACCCGCTTTTTGAACCTGTGGGATTGAAAGGGCAAGTTGTGAATCGGGTGGGTACATTATAAACTTTGGCATTGAAACAAACAGAGTCCTGTGCTTTTCTCAGCTCAGTGACTCGGTGTACCAGGATGCCCACCCTCTCCTTTCTTTGCTGAAAACTCAACAATATTAATGTCAGGAGAAACATTTTAACGGCTGAGTCGTCCTCACTTTCAACATTACATCCTGGCAGAACCTTCTCCCTGTTTGCTCCCATCAGGCTGGACAAGACATGTTATTTATTCCAAATACCTGTAACATGATAAAAAGCAGTGAAGGACTTTGTACTCTAACACATGCACATACAGTATTTGCAGGCATTATATTGTACTACTTCCTGTACTGATATACTGTTGTTTTGTACTTATGTTATGTGTGATTTTGCTTACAAGCTACATTAAGCCTAAACGTCCATGATTTTGAAAGTTTTAAATTACTTTAAGTTTGTGTTAATTTGTTCATGTTAAATGTATTTCCTACGATTCATCTGTTGTGATGTTTTTGCTAACACCCTCACATTAAAGCTGCAAATGAGCACCTCTGGGTCACTGTTTCACTTCAAATCAGTGTGTCAGAAAAGGAAAATGAAAGAAAGAAGATAATTTATGGATTCTACTCTCTCTCTCTCTCTCTCTCTGTGTGTGTGTGTGTGTGTGTGTGTATAGGATGGTACTATCCAGTTCAACCCTCATCCAAAAACCTAATCCACTTAAACTAGGGACGGACTGAAATGCTCCCTTTCAATAGGTAACACCGTACTGTAGAGGCTGTCGACTATTAATTTCACCAGTATATATTCTACAGTACACAGGCTCATAATGTATATAAACCTATTAAACCAATCTTAAGGGATTATGCAAATTGGTAGGAGGAGACAGGATAAGAGTGGGTTTAGTGCCACTGAACAGAGAGGGGTTTCTTATATTTTGCACTCACTGCTCTGCACTGCTGCTGCAGCCAGCTGTTGCCTGTTACACTCAACAGATGGCGCTGTGGTACTTCAGATGCCACACACAGTGTTGGCATTTAAAATCAGTAGAGGTGAATGGTTAGCTGAAGCACCATCAGATGATTGAATTTACAGACAAAAGCAACACTTACATCTAAAAGCAGTGTGTTTATGCAACTGAGACATTGGATTACACAACTACTACATCCACTGCCCGCCTTTTGCTGTTGTGTCAAGATGGAAGCACTGTTTGTCCAAGTGTGTGTGAGAGGGAAAGATATGTGAGTGGGGTTATGTGCTGAGCTTTAAAAGTGCAATTTCGACTTCTCCTTTTTTACACACTCTCACTCCGTGTATCACTCCTCATTTTACTCTTCCTGTATTTGAAAGAGCCAAGTTTGATATTTTGGTGGCATTCTCTCCATATTTTCCACTTTCTTTGATACACTTGGTTGAACTTGCACCCACGGTAGACCCCGTGCCAATGCTCCCATCTTCTGTCTAGACTAAAATGATAGCTAACTCTAATGTGGACACACACACACACACACACACACACACACACACACACACACACACACACACACAGAGAGAGACACACATTTCTGCCTGGTTCCATTTAATTTCCATTTAATTTCCTCATCTCCTGCAAACTGCATGAACACATAGTCTGACATTTTACGCAATGTGGGGTTCACAGTACCACATGCTGCGTTCTGTTTTGCTAGTGGCTATGTCACTTATCTGCATTTCTCTTCACATAATAGTAAGTTAACAATATCAGACAACTTTTAAGTGACTAAAAATAATATTTTGGGAAAGGGGTCGCTCTAATGAACCCACTGTATGAAAGCGTTCCAGCACCAACCTACAGACGGACAAAGTTAGCTTACTAACTAGCTTGGTGAATATGGTGGATTTAGCATTAAGCAGCTGAAGAGCAAAACATTTACATGAGGAGTTGGTGGAGACCAAAAACAAAGCTGAAAGGAGAGTGAATAAAGGCCCTGCATTCACCAGGTGGCCAGAAACATGAATGCTAATGTTGTTCTGTATTGGATGTGTAAATAAGCAAATGTTTGGAAAGTAATTAAGTAAATTGACTCAAATACTGTGCAATTTTAAGACATATAAAGACATATAAATATAAATCAACAAATTAGCATGTATTATTATGGGTTAAGATAAGACTTCCCTGGGGCAAAATTCACAAGCTACCCAGCAGTATATACAGCTAAAATTGATTTTAATATTAATTACTAATTTAATTCCTCTTTTTTTACACAAAATGTTTCTCTCTTCTTCTTTTAAGTCTGCCACTCTCCTTTATCTCTTCTGCACAAACTCCAAACACATTCAACTAGAAGAAAATGGAGAGAAAAAATTACAATATCCAGCACGGCCGCTCTTCCTCCATTCATTTTATCACATTCCTCCAGTCTTAAAGTAATGATCAATGACATATCCATGAAGTAACTGCCTGCTGTTCTACATAACACAGCCGGGATTCAGTTCATCACTATGACGAAAATGGCAGATGCGTAAATAAGAACACATGAACATTCAAAATTAACCATTTCCTTCATATGGGAAATTTGGGGGGACAGTTAAGTGGCACAAACTTACACAAACAAGTATATACAACAAACACAATGCACACAGGTTGAGAAGCAAGACATGCAGACACACACGCACCCTCACATACACATTCACTGGTACACTACAGGGACAAGGAACAACTTCATGTCCCATTACAAGGACAGGCACATTGCACGGGAACATGGATTGTGTCGTGTGGAACAAAACTAGAGTCTTTTATGAAACCGAGTGCTGGAGCTCAGTGAACATGATAACATGAGATCCGAACCCTCAGGGGAATACATGGGTCCTTGTTCGCTATACTCACAGAAGGCAAGCCATAGAACAGATAGAGGTTGTGTGTGGCTGAGATGAGGCTACATCAATATTTGTTTACGCATTTTTTTTTTACGAATATATGTGGGCAGGTATTAAGCAAATATTATGATGTAAATGTGTGTGAGTCCTTATATAAAGAAAAGGACTACAAGAAACAGCCGCTTGTGTGGGAGAGCTGCCTGTGCTGTAGATGTGCATTTTGTATTTACATGCGTTGGCTTGTAGAGAGTAGAGGAACTGATGGGAAACTAAATGATGGTGATGGATGAGCGTGGCATCTGTAACTCACTTTGGGTTTGTTTTCCCGGAAGACAAAGAGAATCACAATATGAAAAACCTGTTTGCTCAGTCGAACCCCTTGTTGAATGAGTGAATTAGCCTGTGTCTGCTGGCCTCAAGTAAGGAAAGTATCACTAAGCTATGAGAACCATCCTCCAAGTCTACATTTGCTTTCATGATGATACTTCTCATTTCTACTTCAGAACCATTAGCAGAATCACAGTGACACAGTGGAAGTCCTAAGAATTCACATTGTTGCAATGGATGAAAATGAACTAAATTCTGTCTTGACTGAAGTGCAATCAACAGAGCTAAATGCTTGCTCTGAGGCAGAATGTAAATTATGCACAAATCTGGCTTTACACTGTTAATAATAGATTTAACCCCTAAATTCCCTTTGGTTGAATGAAGTCTTAATGCGTCTAAAGTGCAATAATGCCGTGCAAAAAATACTGTCCTTTTCACAAAATGGTGAATCTTCTTCTTAATGTAACAATTATGGTCAGGCGATCACATATTTTAAATATAATACAAACATCCATCATATGTTTAATGATCATAAAGTACAGTGATTTTATGTTGCTGCCAAGCTGAACAAAAAGGGCCAGCGTTTATTAGATGGAGATGATGTGGGATAGGAAGTCATAGAGCATTTTTATGTTTTTGACTGACAGAGCAGTTTACTTCTGTGAAGCACACCAAGGCACAATTTTGACATCTGTATTTTCCCAATAAGGGAATGGAAAATCACTATTTTACATACCCCCACTTTGTCAAACCATAGTACAGTAAATCATATTTTCATATTCTACGCCTGTCTGTATTAATCTTCTAAACCCAGTAAGGAGCATGAAAATCCATGCTGCATATAGAGTGGAGAGTCCGTACCTGGGAAAATCGAGGTGGGCACTGCATAAATACAAATTGTGTTTATTACACACCAAACAATGGCTTGTTTTGTGCGGCTGGGGAAGGGTCAGGAGAAATAATCAGTATCCCTATTAGGTGTGCTAACACTAAACATGAAGCCAAGTAAACAATGAACTAATGAACTACTACATAGGCCTGAACCCAGAAGATAATCTGGACCCATATGTGGGGACAGCCTCAGATTGGTCCTGTTAAAACTCACCATTAGGTGGCTCCACCCACTCCTTCAAACTCTCACCTGCACCAGATAATCAAGCTAACAGTTATTGGCTGTGTTACAATGTAAGGAGTTACATACTTTTGGGAGAACTTTCACTTGTTGAAGTGTGCAGGTTTCAGAGCTTCTGGTCTTTGTGGATTTACCCTCATATAGTTCTTAAGATTCTTTTTGGGGGATTTAACCAGCTGGAAACATCTTGAAGATCTGTACATTGTGGATTGTGGAACCCATTGGTGAAGTTCTGGAGACTCGTATCTTGTGGATTTACAAGGTTGGTGAAGTTTTGAAGATGTGACATTGCTTTTTGTCATCGTTCTCTCACTTTAAGGGACACAAAAATAATTAGCAGCTGCTTGCTGATTGTTTAGATTGTTGTTCTGTCAGTGGGGAGAAGCTTAAAGATGTTGTTTGTGAGAATGTAATGTTTGCTAACTATTGCTTTGTATTGAGCTGGACACTACAAACGCCCCAAGCCAGTCAGTAGTATCGGGATCAAGCTCGATCCATGCAGTAATTAGTACTGGTTGTGCTCTGCCTGTCTGTGATCCTGTGGTTGCTCTGGTAGACAGCTGTTGTTGTCACATTGTGCTCCATTAAAATAGGTAACATGCAGCCAGCCAGCAGTTAACAGCGCTAGTCTGTTAAAAACTACGTTTGAAATTCAGTATTCTCTTCATGTCTGGATGTCTGAAAGTCATGCTGGGCCACTAGTTCTCTTTACTTAGCCCTGATCGAGGACCACAATACATAGTTCTGCTGCCTCAACAGGATGGATAGGCTGATATACTGTAGCTGCAGAATGTACATTGTCTTTAGTGCACTGACTACACTTTTAGATTGACTGTGTTTGTGTGGTATATGTGTACCATTGAAACTGCTTCAGACTGAAAGATGGACAGAAAGAAAAAGAGTGAGGTTTCAGTTTAAAGGCTCTCTGCTGAGACGTCTTTGACATCAAACCATGGCTTCAGGCTTACTCTACGTATAGCTTATTATCCTACATGCAACGTGTTCTTCTCAATGCAGATGCTTATTAAACAGAGAACCTGGTTGAATCCCATTACAAATACAATATCACATGTCTGAGCCACATACCAAACACAGTGTTGGATTACAGAACTACTAACTTGGTAATTAGCAGTCTCATAATAATGACCCTCCCCTCGCTGCTGGCCACAGTGAAACCACAGCAGCAGCAGCAGCAGCAACACTTTGCTTTTCTGAGTTGCACAGAGTTAGTGAAACACTGTGGTTCATACAAGCACTCTTCGGCTCTGATGACATCAATTCAAACTTTACATACAGTAAGAAAGACAGTAATTTGTCATGTTTAGCAGATGGCTACTGACTGACCATTAAAACTCCTTTATCCACCACTACAAGGTGTATGCCGATAGAGAGAGAGGGAGAAAGAGAGAGAGAGAGTGAGAACTTGTAACTGTGTGTGTACTGTTTTCATTCACATCTTACTACTTCTATTATATTGTAACATAATATACCACCAACCCCTTTTCCTACAGGCAATAAAATGTGCAGTTTCACAGTTGTAGGTCTAAATGATGCTATAATACTGTAGTTCTTCCCATAAAGGCGTTTTGTTTTTTGCAGTAAACCTTCCATTTCGAATGGATGAGTGAGACAGACAGATGTTAAAGTCAGTAATGTAGGGAAAACAAAATGACTTGGACTAGTGTTGACTGATCTTTGACTATCACAGTATTTCACTAACATGCCTCACATTTAATAACAAAGTTAAAACTGTAGATTCTCTATACCTCCAAATGACCCCCATATTCCAAATAATGATCCCACCACTGATAAAGACAAAAGAGGTGTGTGAGTCTTTAAAGATGTAAGACCCTCTGGGCAAACTTAGTCCCGCACACCTCATGGTGTAATTGGGCTGTCAGAGTGCTACTGAGCCTCCTTATGACCCATAATGGTCGGGCTTACCAATACTTTGACCTTGCGCACTAGCAGTGATGAAAGAGGCTAATTTCTATGGTGCGGGAGGCCACTGTGATGCATGGCATCATTTCGAGCCCGCTCTGAGATGCTCTTGAGACGTTCTGTGCATCACTAAAGGTCAGTTCAAAAAGGTCACGCTGACGAAATACCCAAAAATCCAAAAGAGATTATAGACTATAGGCATGAAAATAATTCAAACTGTTGTTTTTCTTCCTCTCCCTTTCTTTCAAAAGTGCACAAAACCACCCACACACATAAATGAAAATGTTTTGCGTTCTGACCATATGTTGTTGTTGATATAAATACATCTGAGTTCTCTATGTCAAAGTTCTGTATAGTCATCTACATTTCCCTAAGGCTTGATATGACGTAACATGTTTTCCCACTCCACACCAATTGCTCTCAGCCGAGAAACTTTCTGGACATGGATCAGTTTTTTGAAGATGTTTGCACACGATCAAAGGCGTATCTGAGATAACTCATTTTATTTCTCCATAATTCATCACGGAGAGAGAATGCGTGCGTAATCTGTGGCATAATTAGAATGTATTAGCAAGTCCCCTGGAAGGGAGATGGAGATATGGATGCAGAGATCGAGGCAGAGATAGAGAGAGGGGAAATAGGGGTGAGAAGAAAGATCACAAAATGGAGGGTGAAGGTAAAAGAGGACGATAAGACAGTAAAAGTCTGTAAAGACATGAGGAGAAAGATAAATTAGGTGAGAGATGTAATGTTGTGTTACGTGTACGTGCATGGAACCATGTCCGTGAGCCACATCTTAGCTTCTTTTTTACTATAGATGAATGTGTATGTATAAATGTGTGCATTCACATGTTTTAGCGCATGCATGTGTCAGTGTGTGTGAGTGCAGATGTATTTTGGGGTCTGGAGCCATGTCCATCTGTCAGTGTGGAGAGAGAGAGAGAGAGAGAAAGAGAGAGGCTTGAAAGCTTGCTTGCTAGTTTTTTAAAATATGCATTTCATATGGTGCTTATATGTTGCAGTATTGTTTTTTTTATATATGCTGATGACATTCAAAAATTCTAATAAGAAACAGGCCGAAAGAGAAGAGACAGATATTAATCGAAAGCAAGGAATACGGAAATAGAAACAGCAGGAGACTAAAACCTGTCTGATACATCGGCATGGCAGATATTATCAACAGGAGTTAGCGTCTCACAGATATATCAGTATCTTTGTATATGCAGGCCAATAAGTAACAAGAGATTGCAGTACAGAAAAACCAAAGATATGTTTGATGTTGCCACAGTGTCCTCTGTCTAAGATTATCTGTAATGTTAAAAAACTAACTTTAAAAACACACAGCATAATGTAGAATAGTGTGAGAGTTAATGCTAGTGCATCAAACTTTTCCAGTACACCATGTTTGGTTCACCAAATGTTTTTGGCTACCTTAGCCACGAATACTACAAATAATATCTTTTCAAAATGTAGTTTATGGAATACAATCTTTCATGTCAGTGGGTAAAAAGGTTCAATCTCCATTTCTCAAAAGACAGTAAATCTCTAACCTAAATAATTTGTTTAAATATGTTGTTATAGGTCTGCAGTATTGGTCGGGCTCTAATGAATACACCTGCTGGTAAAGTTTGACAGTTAGAAAATGAGACAAGGTGGGAGCGGAGAGACAAAGATGAATAAAAAACAAGGAATAGGCAAACAAAATGTAGGCAGAGGAAAAATAGAGTTTCCACACAAGGGAGAACTGGGACAGTGCACAATAAAAACGTGAACAAACAAATAGATGCTCACCATCAAAATTTCACAGCTTCTCAGTTTAACACCCTCTGAAAGAGCTTCACAGGGCTACATACAGCACAGGAGCTTCTTTTCTTTCGTTCTTTCTTTCTTTCGTTCTTTCGTTCTTTCTTTCTTTCTTTCTGTCATTTCTTCACATGGAACAATAGATGCAAACAGTAAAGTAAAAATGAAACAAAAGTTTGTGAAACATGCTGAGCGGGAAAGAGAGTTTGAGAGATTCAGTTCTTCTACACTGCTTTGAAAGGATGCTATTACACCTGCTAACACACACACACACACACACACACACACACACACACACACACACACACGTACTGTCACATCTAAGCCTGCATTGTTGCAATCCGGTAAGACAGAATAAATTACTCTGTCTCACAGCATTTCATGCAAGACTGTGTATACACACACATACACATACCAGCAGTCATAACTGTACAAGCACAATGAATGCGATCACTGTAAGAAAAGAGATACACATACAGTAAACATAGACGCTACCAGATAATAAACAGAAACCAGAAAATAAAAACCAGGTGCTCAGAATGAAACCGGGTTCAGCACAGGCAGAGCTGTGTGGTGGAAAAATCACTGAATACTTGGTTGTCATTCAAATAAAGAGAGAAAAGACCCAACGCCTCCACTACGCCAAGCCAAGGCTACTTTTACCGTCCATCTATTATTATCGACACGCAAAGTTATGAAGTCATTTTTTTAAATTCTCTTCTCTCGACAAATAAGCCTTTTCAAATCAAACCTTTCTATTGCTTTCAAGGATGTACATACGGAATAACATTCTTCACTTCATTTGAGGGCGTACTTATCTTTGGCTTTTGTCAAGTGACCCCACAGAGAAGAAAGCATCATTTCTGCAGAGGGAGCATGGCTCAAAAATGGTTGGAGAATTAAAGGCAGGAGGCTGAGTCACATGAGTTATAGAATGACATGACTTGGCATTGAAACTAGGGCCGTAACTAATGAATACTTTGTGGAATGCTGGGAAGGGTAGATGTATGCAAGCATACACTGGAGCAACAGGTTTATGGACATCAGCTTTTTGTTGTGTTTGATGTTTTGCTCTATAGTGTTCCCACTGTTCCTACAGATCATCTGCGGTTATTCAGTCTTTATTAGGAGCATATATGGTTAGATCCTGAGTGTGCATGTTTGATGACCCACCTTCAAGATGTGAGTTCAGAGATGATGTTCTGTTGCTGTGTTGATGCTCTACTCCGAGAAGCTAAAAAAAGTCACCTGTTGAACTGGAACCTTTGTCTCACAAAGCTCTTCTAGAGAAAACCCAAGCTCTTCACAATTTTATGTCCGATGTTATTTTGAACAATAGTTTAGTCTATTAACTGTGAGAAAAAGTGAATTTGTCCCATTTCAATTTCCCAGAACCCAAGATGACATCATCAAATTACTTATTTTGTTTAACCAACAGTCAAAACCCAAGAACATTAAATTGAAAGTTATATAAAACAGAGAAAACCAGCAAACCTTTACATTTAAGAAGCTGGAACCAGTGAATTTTCTGCTTTTTGGCTTGATAAATGACTTGTTATACCTGTTGATTCACTTTCTTTTTTTAGATCAGCTTACTATCTATCAATTAACTGACAAAAAAGAGGTTCAACACTTAAGAAAACTAAAAGGTTTATGGTGTGATTCTGTGAGGGAGGAGAGTAAGTTATTGATTTATACATTTTTTAATTTTCTGATGTAAACGTTTTTTTGGTAAAGTATGATAACCGGGATAGTTTCAAACTTCATCCCTGATTTGTTGAAACACAGTGAAAGCTGTATCACAAATGGAAACTGTTTATTTGTAAGAATACTTTCCATTTTTATTGGGTTGTTCAGTTATTCCTATACCTCTTAAGAACTATATTGCATGTCGGAGCATAAACATTAAATGATAAAAAAATCCATAAGCAGCTTTGGCCTGCTTTGTGTGACTTAGCTGTTGTTAAACCACTGTAAAGCACCGTGTTCGCTGGCTAATTGCTTAAATGCTATATAGTAGGTGTGCTCAGAGACAAATCATCTGAGGCTGTTAAAAGGAAAGAGGAGCACAGTAATAGAGACGGTGTAATCCAGACGGGCACACCCCATCCCAGATTTTTAGTTGAATACAGCTCATGATGATTTGTGAGGCCAGAGCCTACACAAGGCCAAAATGTTGATAGCTGTGTACTCACTCTCCGTTGCTGTCAGGAACCTCAGCAGTTATTGTGCCAAGTGTGCTGACCTTGGAAGGCTCAAAAGGCAAAAAAAGATTCATTCTTCTCCACACACACAGTACTTACACGAGGTTTGGAGCTGCTCTGCAACTTAAAACCTGACTAGCTCACAGAGGAGAGTTTGACTGTGAGGAATATGAAAATCTGAATCAACTAGCGATGTTTGAGGAAATACTGGACACTTTTATTTCATACCAAGTGACAGTTGTAAATAATACCATAACAAGACCTTCACCATCAATAACAATACATAATAATTTATAGTCATTTAGATCAGTCCATTGATTGATAATCGCTTATCAAGCAAATTTTTACAGTTTTTTTAGCATCTCAAATAAAAGCATCATCATTGTAAATTGAATACTTTTAAGTAGCGCTGAAACAATTAGTCGAATGGAAAAAATCTGCATCTATGATTATCGATTAATTTCCTTTGTTTATCTTTATAAGCCATGTTAGCGCCTCGAGGGATGGCAATGTTAGTCCAGACTGAAATATCTCAACAACTATCGGATGGATTGCCATGAAATTGTGTACAGACATTCATTTTCCCCAGAGGATGAAGCCAACCGAATATGTGACCTCTGACATTACTTCTAGTGCTACCAGCAGGTTGACATTTGTGGTTCAGAGTAACATTTCCCAACAATGACCACAACAGCCCCACAGGTCCCCCCACCACAGCTAGCTTGGCTTTAACTTCTTAATCTCGTTGAAGCAAAAACACAACATATTTTATGTCACAAGCTCTTTTAATGTGAGAAGTTTGATGTTTTTCTCTCTTTTTATGTCCTTGCATTGGATTATGTCATTCTTTATCTTTGGTGTCAGTTGAACAAAACAAGACATTTGAATATGTCACCATATTGACTATTATAATGGACATATGTTCCCCCTTTATTGACATTTTATTGAAAAACATAATGACTCAATTATTTGAGAAAATAGCACTACTTCTGGGTTCGGGAGTGGTGGCTAGACAATATGACACCTTGGGCTCTGGGAACTTCAAATGGGTATTTTTCATTATCTACATTTTATACAATTAAACTGTTGATTAAAACAATAATGATTAGTTGCAGAACTATGATATTGTTTGCTATTGTGATGATTCTAGGTGAGACTTGAGCAGCTACACTTGCATAGAAAAGTGATGCCACTGACACATACAATCTGGTGAATATTTTTTATAGTCTGCATACATTCACGTTCAAATGTCATTGGTTCTGGCTGAGGTTTCTGTGCTAGTGTAAAAACAGTATCTTGGCAGTAAGCTTACTGGCACTCCAGCTGCGCTCGCAGCAGTAGTGAGTCTCAGTCGGCTAATAATGACAAACGTACTCAATGGATAAAATGCTGCAGTAACAATAAGTGGGCATTTCAACAACACATTTTCTTCAGCGCGACCAACACAATGCTTCTGACACTCATAAATAATTACTATACAATGTACAGTGCAGCACTGTATGGCTGCCAAATTATGTTTTCACTGCAGGAGAGGGAGAGGAGACTTAGTGAAGAGGGAAAGGTTCAGAAAACAAGATGGAAGATAGAAACAAATACTGTACAAGTACTTGTCAGCCATTGTCACTTGACTGGGATGTATCATTCTTTCTCTCTTGTATGTGTGTCTATGTGGTCGCTGACAGTTAGTGGTGTGCTACCATCTATTCTCATTATCTTCCTGCCTGCCTGTACGAAGCTGATTCTGTCTTCCTGTCTTCTGCTACACCTTCCCTTGATTCAGGTCCTGAGTGTGCTCACTGTTGCATTTCTCTCTTGTCAGAAAGCTGGACTTTGCAGAAAGAGAAAGAGGGAAAGAGAGAGAAAGAAGAGGTTCTCACTCGCGTTGCTCTCTGTCATCGGCATGGGCTTAGAGAAGTGCAGTGAAACTGAAACTCAACACATTTCAGTCTCATTCCAGTTGAGACAGAAGACATGCAGACAGGGACAGAGACAGACAGGTTGTGTCTGAGAGAGAAAGGATGGTGAAAGAGGGCAAGGAGAGAGGACGACAAGGGGATCGGCGTGCCCTCATGCATTTTGATGACACAGGCTGCTACCCCGTCGATCCCTGTGCCGTGACATTGCAGAGACATGGGGTGATGACACACACACACACACACACACACACACACACACACACACACACACACACACACTATGGATGTTGCTACTGCTGCCTACCTGACAACTCGACAAGTCTCTGCCTATCAGTGCTGACAAGGACATCCATCCTCTGTCCCGGAGAGACCATACACACTCGGAGACAGCGCGAGCAATGCAGATACACCAACTTAGACACGCCACATAGACATGAAAACACATTCAAATGCCAAACTATGGTACATACAGCAACAATCCGCCACCTGTCATCTCCTACAAAAACACACCTGGCCGCAAACACTGAGCTTTCATCACCGTCCAACAAAACGTCCAGCATCACAGCAGACGGGAGCAGCCTGAAGCTGCAGAGCAGGGGTAAAACTGTTTTCTGAGACTGAGTTGACTGAACTCTATAGATAGATAGGCTTTGTTATCCATCTCAGGGGAGTGAACCGTGGTGCTGCCTTACCTTGCTCACACTGGGACCAGAAGTCAGTGAAGTGAGGGTAAGGTAGGTGAACAAAAGAAAAATCAATTCATTTGAGGTGGTCTTTTTACAATGCACTGCTTGAAATGGTCAATCACACAGTGCAAGGCCACAGTGGGTTTGAGATTGAAGCTGGACCACCTGATAAAACATGAAAACAGAGTTATTTTTGAATTTTTAATACCAGATCTGTTTTCTTTAATGAGATTATAACTAGAAGTATTTTGAATTGCTTCACTTTTTATAATGTAATGCAAAGATAATAAAGCTGCTGGCTGATTCAAATTTACTTTCTCTACAGAAGAAATGCTTTTTCTCTAAATACCCAAGCGACCCTGCTGCTTTGCTTTTGTAATACTTAAGATACATGAAATTATAGCGCTCCAAGGGAAAAGTGGAGAAAGCATTTAAGAACATATTTCCATTTGGGGTAGCAGCATGTCATCACCACAGAAAATTTTTGGTAAAACTCATGTGTCTAGGTTGTGAAAGTGTGCAATTAGCGTAGCGTAGCGAACGTAGCCGACATTTATTTTTATCAGCTCTTTGTTGCAGGACATTAACCTGATTTGTGCGGTTTCTTTTTCATGATTGTGTTTGCGCTCGTGCACAAGGGAGAAATAGCGCCTGTGAGCTAGCACTGGATGTGCGTTTGTTTTGTTGGTGGTACATTCACCCTGACCTGCGCTCGTCTTGATGAGGCTTGTTTATGCTTCATCAGCTGTGTTAAGTTTGCAGATGAACTCTGGTCATGCCTTCACTAAGCATTTCCACAGACACACAAGCAAGGGCAAACACAAATTGTTAAGGACACACAGACAGCAACACGCCCACACACCCACACACACATATATATCTATAAGAATACCAGAATCATGACTGACAGGCAGAGAATAGATTGTGAGTGTGAGACAGGAAGACAGTGAGGGATTCAGGATCTAATGGTGATGAGTTGGAGGCTGGTGGTCCAGTGAATGAACAAGTAACTGTGAGAGTGAGAGATGCTGATTGACCGACTAACTGATTGAGGACAGCAATGAAAATGAAATAACATAAGCTAATGAACAGGATGGCGAGGGGGGACAACAGAAATGCAAGGAGACATCCACAGTGTGGGTTTGTGTGTGTGCATTTTATGTAAACTGCCTTGATGAGATGAAACATGCATGGAATTATAATGACAGGCGGTTTCACTTGTTCATTACACCATGAAATGCTCCACATGTTGTGCAAAAGACAGCTTGTAGCCAGAGTACAGAGGTATTTAACTGAATCCATTGCTGTGTCTGATAACACTTCCCTATGGTTCTTTGGGCCCATATCAAACACACACACACACACACACACACACACACACACGTGCGTGACTGTACTGAACTGTAGTTAATCACTGGACAATGTTGAGGATTTTGAGAAACACACCGTGGAAGTACAAAGTAGAAAAAGATCCAGCAGGATTTTGTCAGGACAGAGCAGGATTTGTGCTTCAACTTCACGTTCTTACAGTTCCACCACAACTGCTGTACAATATAAGTAGCACTGAGCCTGCAGAAAGACTGTACAGGGGACGGAACCAACTGCTCATGAAATATAACTCCACTCCTGCGTTTGTGAGGGTATAGTGCAAAAAGGGTCAAGCCGGCTGCCACATCAATATTTCTGGCTAAAGAGGACTGTGCTACGGTCTAATCACCTGTTTTATATATAGGTATACAACAAACTTACAAGGGAATGCATACAGTATATTCATAAAAAAAGAATTGCATTTTTAATTTATATAACAGATTCAAGTATATTTAAAATATTATATTTCTCCAATTTTAAATGGGAAAATGTTTATGTATTGTATGTATTTATGTATTGAGGTAAAAAATAAATCAATTTACACTTTTCAGCACAAACTGATTTTTTTATCCAGATCTCCTGGAAGAGTGGAGGCGAGGTGTTCAAACTGTGAGGCGCAGAGTTGAAGGGGAGGCACGCAGAGAGAGAAGTATGGCAAAGATACCGCGTGAGGTGGAAAGGACAGGTGCATGCAGGTGTTCTAAAAACAACGGGAAGTTAGTTATTGTAGTGTGGCCCACTCATTTGGCCCACTTACCAACACAGCTAGCAGTTGCAGCAGCTGTGTACAGCTCACAGCTCATGGAGGCAATGGAAATTATTTCAAACCCTTAGTGCAACTGCAAATGTCTCTCTTTGGAATCACAACTTAGTCAAATCTGAACACACATACATGATACACATATTTTTAGATTTATACTGACTTTCTGAGTTTCTGAGGATATCTGATGTCTGTTATGAATAAATGGTCATGAATCTGCATAGAAACCACAGAAAAAAGACACTTCTTATGGTTTAAGAACTGGCCTAAGAATCATCATGTTTGTACATTTCCTTTAGTATCAAAGTACTTAAATGATAGCTGTCTGGACATCCATGAGTTTTGCATTGCTTTGTTATTAGGCTCTAATAACAAAGCAACAGAGCTTTCAGAATCGTCAGACCCACAGTGTCAGACTTTGAAAACCCCTGGTGTGGAGAAAGCATTGCATGTGATATTACAGCAGACAGTTGGAAGTCTCATTTCACTGCAAGTCCTGACATGACACATACCTAAGCATTACATCCTATTTACTTTATGGTAATATGCTATACAGTTTATTCACAAAACGTGAGAAACGCAGCTTTTCCTGTATATTGTGAGTAAGTGTTTATTTATTTATTTTGAGAAAGAGAAGAGAAACAAGAATTATTTTTGAGTTTTCTGACAGAATTCATACAATTTGGAAATCCTGTCAGTGCATTTATTCAGAATCAGAATATGTCCGCTTGGCAAACATAAATGCATTTTTTTTTACAGTGACATCTTGAGAAATGTGTTTACAGAGGAAAAGAGCATTCTCAGTATACAAGCTCACACCTGCAGCTGCCCAGTACTAGTCTGTACTATTATCCACTAAGCAGAAGGTTAAATAAATATTTGTCATGCCTTGAGACATGGTTTGAACCGGGGTACAACCTACTGCAAATGTACAACTTTAAAGTTGTATAAACACATGAATAATGATGTGAGTCAGCAGGTACCTCTAATGCAAAACCACTTTATTTCTTTACAAAATTCTTTGCACTCTCCTGTGTCTGCGCATATGTGTGTTTTCACGAGGGATTGTGTTTTTGTCTGCGTACATGTAGTTGTTTATCCCGACAAAGACAAGCTGTGTTAATGTCTTTGTGCACAAGTGCTCCACATCCAGCTGAGACTGTGATACAGCGCAGATGTGTGGTGCTTTCTCCTCAGCCGTTCGTCCATCAGCGATTACTCTCTGGAAGACTGGAGATGTACGAAAAGGTGTGCCTGTGTGTGTGTGTGTGTGTGTGTGTGTGTGTGTGGGAGGGGTAATGGGTAGAGCATCTGTGATTTTCAAAATATGTCTCAAAACAGAGACATGTAGTGCTTGAATCTGCGTAAGATCTGAGCAAAGGGGACTTTACTAAAGATGTGGTGAGAAAATACGTGCAGAAAAGAATAGAAAAAGGGAAAGACAGAGGAGAGACAAATTTGAAAAAAATATGCTCTGATAGTACATGCAGAACGTGACAGAGAAACAAATATAGGCAGAGGGGAAGAGAAAGAGAGTTCAGAGAGTAGAAATAACCCCCATACAAAAAACATGCAGAAGATTGCTCTTGAGTGCCCTGTCCTTGACCAAGACAGGGCATGAGCACTTGGACTTGGACTTGGTGCCCGGGCGCCGAAAAAAAGGACGACCACTGCTCCAGGCTGTCCTCGGGAGGAAGGACGGCATGGATGGGATAAATGCAGAGGACAAATTCAGCATGTGATGTGATCTGCATGAGTGTTGTGTCTGCATGGCTGTAATAAAGTGGGTTCTTCTTCTGTTGCTGCAACCGTCCAGATTTTCAAACAAGCTTAGTTTACAACAACACAACACAAACCAGAAAATAAAGAAAAACTTGCATTCATAAGAAGAGGAAAAGTGACAAAGTGACAAAAAACTATTTGAGGACAGCTGAGTACTGAGACGTGGATGTATGTAATTATTTAAAATTTTACATTGGAGACAATGTTGTAATGATTAATAAAGATTATTAAAGTCAATGACTAAAACTTTCCCTATGTTCAACTGTATACTGTTGTCACTGCAAGATTCTGTATGATGGTTATTGTAATTCATACGGCAGAGAATTGCTATCACCCCCAATTTTTTGTTATAATGTAATTATATATAATTCACTTATGCATCTTAGGGTAAACTTATATATGATGACTGTAATGAAGTTCTAGTTTACAACATTTTGTATTTATATGTTTTAGTTAAGGGGATTTACAACGAGGGCACTGAACAGTTTGACAGAAGAATATCAACAAGAACATTTAAATGTATTCACTAATGATGAGGTTGGATGTTAACCTAATAAGCACACCCACCTTCCTCTGTGTTCATATCAGCAAACCTCCACCCTGCAACCTCATCCACCTAGAGTCTTTAAACCTTAATATCTAAACACAGCCTGCTCAGTTGTGGCCCAGCAGCATGTAACCCAGCATGCACACAAGCCCCAGTTGTGTAAAAGCTGGGCCATCTCAGTAGAGCGTGGAGGTGGAAACAAATGCTGAGTGCAGCTGCAGACTGACTGTGTGTGCCCTGTGGTGTGTATTTTTAGACCAGAGCAGATGCTGGTGTATCATGTCTGCTGTGACGTAATCACCTCTCCCTTTGTCAGCTGAGTGGATCCCCACTCTCCTTCAAACGCCGAAGGAAGTCAGGAAAATGGTGAATGGGGAGGGGGAATGAGAGGAGGAGTGGGATGATACTGGGAGTTATACAAGGAGAACATGGGAGGGCAATAAAAAAAAAAGAAGCTATGAACAATATAAGAAGAGAAGATGGATTTTTTTTTAAACAGAAGGAAGCCAGTGGAAAAGAGACAAGGGAAAGAGGGGCACAAAGGTGAAGGTGAAGGACTGGAAGTGTAAAGTAGAAGTCATAGAGAGCAGAGAAAAAAAAAATTAAGAGAAAATAGTAAGGGAAAAGAAATTTGACCACAGATAGGGCAAAGTGACAAAGAAGGTAGAAATATAGAAGTGATAATACAATGAGAAAGAGGAAACAAGGAGGTCAAAAAGAAGGTGCCTCACAAATATCAAATTCTAACTTAGAGACAAAACCATATGATGCTGTTTAACAGACAGTGAACATCCTAAACTCTAAAGCTTTCATTATGACATGATATTGCAGGTTACTGTATTCTCTATTTTACTTCATGGCATAGGCCCTCATTAAACAGTATCGGCTGTGTGCGAGAATACCAAGGGTTTTTTCATTTTCTATATACCGATGCACTTCGCGTTTCTGAATTCTTTACTTTCTCTCCATTATCCTCCTATAGTTGTATTCAAACTGCTGTGACAGACAGCACTGAGTGACCTAAAACATTCAGAGGAGAGACATGCAATCTGACAGACAGGCATACCTTAAGGAAAGGACAGACAGGTTAACAGATAGGACAAGACAAATAGATATGCAGGGAGATAACATAAACCCCCAACACACACACACCCACACACACATCAGAACCCCATCCCACGACACAACCATGGTTTATTAAAATATACAGTGATAATGTCAACTCTAAAGGACCTTTGATGCAATCTGGAGTGACCTGAGCTGCTGGAGGGCATCCAATTCTTTGCGAGTGACTGTAGGATGTGTATATATGTGTGTATATGTGTGTGTTTGTGTGTGTTTGTATTTGGCAGGGACAGCCTCCTATGGGAATCATGATGACGTCAAAAAAGCCACCATGGCTGATCTGATCTAAACACTGACTGTGTGACCTTAACACTGGGGAGAAAAAACAGCCAAATACAAATGTCCTATTGAAGTACATATGAAATATAAAAAAAACATAAAATATGATTTCAATGAAAACTTCTCCGATGTGCATAACACACGAATCTCCAACCAAACTGATGCCACTTTCCCTAATCTATACTACACAGTAAACCGATGCACAGTGCAAAGAATCTGTTAAAAGTCATAATAGCTGCATCTGGAATTCTGTGTCCAAATGGTACAAGATCATAGAGGCGTTTCTCATTTATGTATGTTAAATTAAGTAGCAGTGGAAAATTCCTAAAGACATCACACAACTGGCTCTCGTGACACAATAACAAACAGTAAATGTATCAAAAATAATCCCACTGCCATATATTGGAACTGTAACCTGTACCAATAATAAAGCAGAGCAGCATCGACCCATTAAACTCAACAAGCGAACACGTGGAAAGTTTATGAGCTAAACACCAACAGAGCATGAATACAAGGAAAAAGGCATGTTACTCACATGATGAGTAACACATGCTTACTCACATCATGTGAGTAACCATGTGCCTCTTGGCTGACACTCTTTGTCCCATGGAAATCCTGCAAAACTCCTATACAAAAGCATCAGACTCATCTATTAATTGTTTAAGATTAGAAAATCTTATTTTCTCACTTTTGAAAAAGTAGTGGTCACCTGCCCTTCAACACAGCAAATAAGACAATTTATTCATTAGTAAAACAGAAGATTTTGAATGTATATGTTTTTTCATGTAAGCTGACTATGCTGGAATATTTCACTTCTTTAAACTTAAAATAATATAAGTTAAGGGTGGAAGCTTATTTAGGTGGTAGCAGTTCCCAAGAGTAGTGTATCATAACTCTGCATGTATAGCATACAACAGCAGCATTTTTTGTTTTTCATTAATATAAACCCTCTGCTTTCAGGAAGAAGTGTTATTGCAGTCTAGTCTCAAGAGCTGCTGCCCTCATCCCGATTTGATAGGATTATTTCCCTCGGCAAGAGGGCCTTACATTTCTTTGAAGATACATACTCTTTGTTAAAAAGATTCACTAGAGGCTGTGATGCTGTTGACTCATGTACAATGCAATATGTATTGTATGAAAAAATCATTGTATGCGAAAAAAACAAAAACAATTTCACTTTTTTCTGTAGCCAGCAGCCTTTTCTTGTCTGTAATGTTATGATTTCAGTAATGTATAGGTACAGCATACCCATGCAGACACATACATTAAAATAAAATGAGAGAATAACACTGCAGGGCAGAAGATGTAAGAAAATCTGTAAATGTAAAGCAAGTTGGGAAAAAAGTACGTTTAAAAGACTGAAAGGGGACACGGGGTCGGTTAGATTTATATCATCAAAGTGTGAGGACCCCAAAGCCTGGTCAATATGATCTCAAACTTTCGGCGTGGGGTACTGTCGGTAGACCTCAAGCTGTACCCGGCTCATGAAGAGGTAAGAACATCTGTGATGTAGGAAGTGGTCATTCTGAGACAGACTTGAAAAGTGATCAGCAACAATTTGTCAAATCAGTCTTTTAAAGGCCCTGAAAACCTATTAACTCAATCCGCCTCTTATTACAAGCGGTGTGGGCCTACACAAACACACAGTTTTCTGACAATGTTGCAAAAGTCTTCAATTTAGAGATTTCTGTATTGTGTGTTATGTCTGTGTTCTTCTTGCTGGTTTGAAGTTATGGAGCTATTTTTGTTTCTTTTTTAAGCAGTCAAAAAAATGGTTTGAGAGAGAAACTTTCCACACTTTTGCTTGCAAACCCTACGCTGAAAGACATTTCTATTGGCCAGTTGTGATGTGAGTGACAGCTTGGCAACATGCCGTCAGTTTACGAGAGAGGCTGTTTTGAAATCCGCCGGAGGAGAGCAGAGAAAGTCGATGCGAATGTGCGAATGTTTCTTTTCACATAACTTCCTTACTTAGCAGTAATGTTGTGTTTGAGCTAGATTGCTTTTGTTTAACGAGCTGTGCTGTTGTAATGGGCTGAACAAATACGTATTATTCTGTCATCTTGTAGCTGCT
>JAVQJD010032491.1:0-71203 GCA_036023655.1 Nannoperca australis | reverse complement strand
CCTGTTCCAAGACTCCACGCCCCAGTGGAGCCAAGGACTACAGACCTGTGGCACTGACCTCCCACATCATGAAGGCCCTGGAAAGACTGGTCCTGGAGCAGCTCCGGGCCCTGGTCCAACCATATTCGGACCCTCCCTCTACACCTCTACACCCTCTATTTTCTAGTGTTTATTATTCTTTTTTCAATAACTTTATCGAGCATTGTAACTTTATCAAAAAGCAATTTCCCTTCAGGGATTAATAAAGTATTTCTGATTCTGATTCTGATTCTGATATAAAAAAATGTACATTATATTACGGAGGTACAATCAATCAAAATCAAGAAAAGGTAATACGATTACAAGACAAATTACATGTGATAAAAGTCTGTGTTTCACCTGTGTGCAGTCTAAGGTCCTCATGTGGTGATGGTGTGTGAGACTCATGGTGATGGTATCGGCTGAGTTGGTCGAGCCTCTGAGACACTCTCTTCAGCTCCTTCTCTACCAAGTGGGCTAAGCCTTGCTGGTCCTGTCTGAAGCTGGAAAAATAAACAGAAACTTACATGTAACTAAAATACAATAAGCTATATCTGCATTTTCACTGTCCTGTACTATTCCATGTTAAGACAATGTTGAATACCTCTGCAGTAACAGACTGAGATCATCTCTGGTCAGCTGGGGAACACCTCTCTCTCTGCTGAGCCTCTGCACCTGAGTACTCAGAGCCTCCAAACGAAGAGCCAGCCTGCGAAAGCCAAGACCACGTTGACCTGTGACATAAAGTATAGACAACATGGTATGTCATTTGTGAACAGTATCATATGCTCCCCCTATCATAACGTTTAAGTAGTAACACTGTGTATTACGTCGGTCTGGAAATAAGCAAATCTTGTTCTGTGTACCATGAAACAGCAGGGTTATGTAATGTTATTTTCTTAACTGGATCTGCTGCAAATGAAGCGGAACTTATGGCTATGTATATTTCCCATATTTCGTGTAGGGGGTACAGTAACGACATCAAATCATTTTTACAGGGGTACATTGTCTTGAACGACAACTTTCTGTCAAACAAAGATGGTAATGAGTCATAACTTCTGACAACCAAATGTTTCATAGTGTAACTGGAGCCTTGTGGTCATCTCACATTGCTCCGTGGTTTCAGACTGATATCGCTGTGTTTAAAAAGCAGTAGCCATGTTGACATTAGTTCTGTGCAAACCTACACAAGTTAGCTTAAAGGTTGTGGGTTGAGTCAGAGAATAACAATAATTACCACAAATATAATTAACTGGCCCATGGAAGGAATTTAACCTAAACCAATGATTTCCTATGTAGCCAGCAATATTTGCCCAGGATTAACTGACAGGTTTGTCCTGGGACAAACATATTAGAGAAATCTAGTGGCCCAGGACAAACTTTCATATGATGGCCTTGGATAAATGTGAAAGTTAATCCTGGGCAAATATTGCTAGCTACATAGGTAATTGTTTATTTAGGCAAAGGTACTGGTAAAGTTCAGGTTGATTTGAAGTCATAAAGATCTCCTTGGGGATAGAGTTTTAACCTGTGCTACACAGTAAAATCCCACAGACTGGTAAAGTCACTTCATCTCTGTTTGCTCAGCTGACTGTCAGCATATCACTTCTTACATGCCCAGGGGACCTTTGGGCCTCGGTGTAATGAAAGATGAATGGGAGAGAAGAGGTGGGGCCCTGTAACAACTTAATGCCAGTACTGATAGATAACCATATGCCCAAACAAGTTTAAAACTCACAAATGTGTGTCTATGTGTGTGTTTACATGTACAACCCTCACTTACTTTACTATCACAATAAAAGCTTTAAATAAATAATAAGATTATTATTATTAAATAAATAATAATAATCTACTGATATAAATGTCCTGTGTGTCAGACCCAACACATTTCTTTTTCATAGAGAAGATCTGCCAATGGAATGAGACAATTCAGTTTTATGTCATTGCATATCATCCTGTACTAGCCTTTTCTTAAAAATAATTAGAACGATAGTGTTGTGGGTGAAACCTTATTTTTGGATATCATCCTTTTTGTCTAAAGCAAGCTAACCTCCATAAGGTACAACCTAAATTGTCTCATGTCACTGCTGACAATGGGGGGCAACAAATGGGATCATTTTAAGATTAAACATAACATAAAAGCTCTCAGTCAGAGCTGGATTAACTATGTCCGCTGCTGACCAACAGCTTCCCCCATGCGGCATATTTTCCAACACAATCATTGCTGGGTGGCTCTTGTACACAACTCGTGGTGGGTCCCTCAAAGCACAGAACAATTATGGGTCTGTGGCTGAGATGCACCAGTGGGTAACATTGTCTGCTAAAAACATGGGATGTTTAGATAAAAAGTAATCTTCCATGATTACATTTTGAAAGTGATTCATCACTGACCAAGTGTTTCGCAAAAAGTGTGAGTTTGTTCTGTCTTACCAGCAACTATCCAGATGAAGCAAACACCGTTAAAATATTATATCAAGATTCTTGACAAAATCAAAAAACAGACCATTGAGCATAGATCAAGAAGTCTGGGAGAGGCACAGCGCCAGAATATGTTAATATATTTATTGGTTGCATAAGAAAGAATGTTGTAAACCAGGAAGAATGCTTTTGCCCAAACATCCATGTCTACTGCCCCCTTAAATACCCTCCTTTACGGAAACAGTTTAGCCAGACAGTTTAATTGAAAAGGGTTATATCTTAGCTGCAAACCCACAACTGTCAGACACATGGAAGGACCCACCGCGGATTGTGTACAAAGCTTCATCTAACACAGGTGTGACAGTAAATCTTTGTTAAATTTAAACTAATGCTGCCCTATTTCTTCAATCAAGGCTTACGTGTGAAGACATCACAGCTGACTGGGATCAACGTGTTCCAAAGCTTTATTTGTTTTGAATATTTTTTTATTTACTTTATTCATAATCAATGTTGCTCCATGGTTCTGTGGGTCCATGGATGGTTTTACCTTTTTGCTATTAAAACAGAAAAAGGTCCAGGAGCTTGTGTGTGAGTTTGAGTGTGTGTGTGTGTGAGAGAGAGAGTGACCTTGTTCCTCAGGTGACCTCCCAGCAGGTTCATCCCTGGTCATCTCAAGTGGCATCCAGAGGCTCTGTAGCAGCAGGGTGAACACCGACAGGCACAGACAGAGCAGCAGGCAACCACTAGAGGGCACAATACACAGATAAACCTCCTCAATTGCTACAGCAAACACAATATACAAAAGGCTACATGAGTGGTTCCCGAAGGGAACTCAAGTACCCCATGACACTAACCATCAAATGTGCTTAGTTGAACTGATTCAGATTCAGATTGAACTCGATAGTACTTAACACTCTTTATAAGTGAGTTTTGTTACAATAATGTTTTATGTAATTGAACTGTCAATGTTTAGGTTGCTTTGGTCAAGTTGTACTTGTAGGGCCTACTTCTAAAATTCTGAAAATCTGATCTGTGCATGTAGAGTGAAGGGGAATACAACTTTAATTTGATTGTGCACCACTGAGTTGTAGAATGACAAATAAATGTACCTTGAACATCAATCATTTATTCTATTATTATTTATTCTTTTCTGTTTGCTTGCTTGCTAACTACTTTTTGTTAGCACACTTTCAATTCCAGGTATTATAGCTGACACAGTATGTGCCTATATTTTTATAATCAAATCATAATTTGTAATTACAAAAATGAGTTGAACTATTATCTTTCCACATACCCCCCAAAATCAACGATCATGCCCAGACTTATAATATTTTTCTAATAAGCACAGTATGCGTAATAGAGTAAGCAACTCCAGATATGTCATTGTTATATTTTCTTTGTATATTTATTGGCCACATATTCGACTTGACATAAAAGGTCAATGTTTATCATTTGTGTCATAACCAACCATTCAAATCTCCCTTTAACTTCATGGATTTGATTTTAAGGGTGTATTTGATGCAATAAAAACATACAACCTGACTTTGCCTTTTATCAACTTCTCTGAGAATGTGGAGAACTACATTGTTCCATGACTTCAAGTGAGGACCCTGGTGTGTCAAAACAAATATCTGAACCGTGATGTGCCTTTACAGCATGTGTCTGCTTGCTGCTCACATGGGCTCCCAGCTTCAGTTTAACTGGGGCAGAGAGAGCAATCACTTTGCTCTCGCGTTCATCAGGCTAGTAAACCCACCAACCCATACACCAAGAAACAAGGCATAGCCAAGCTCATGTACATGCACAAACAGTTTCAAGGCTCTCCTAGTGCCTATAAAGCACTAGAAAATTATTTTCATTTCATTCAATCAATCTGCATTTCTTTAAAGCTGTCAGAGCACTCATCACAGCATCACATGTCTTTGGTTGAGGGCATATACAGCATGGAAAAGTAGCACATTTTAAAAGCTGCACACCAGAAATCATCAGATTACTTTGTGATAGGTGGCCCAATGCTGGGAGGATCCAGCTCCACATAAAAGCATTACACTGTGCTTTGTCAACAAGTCAACTGAGTTGCAATTTTTTACTTTCAGCCAGCTAAAGTAAGCCTAGCCAAATGTCAGTGCATACTTCGGGGGTGGGCATAGATGAGGTGAGGTGCATCAGTTACTTTCCACTGTACATTTTTACTACATCAGCCACTGATCTAATGATGTTGAGCCTTACCTGCGTGGCCGCAGTGAAACATGCATGGCCCTCTGTTTACAGGAAGTTGGATCTCACTGTCAAAACAATGGCATTGGAATTACCAGTAAGTGCAACACGCTCAGTAATACATGTATAGTTTTTGCTTGGGCAGAGATAAAAATAATTGCACTAATGTTACACAGTTACATTTTCCACTCCCATATTTGGATTCAAACAAGACCCATTGTAGCTGCATTAAATTGCAAATTGTCGCACTTGAATTTTGACCACATGAATTGCCTCAATAAAGTCTGTAGGCATAAATGGATTTCAAAGTAATGCTATTGCCAGCATGACTGACCATGAAAGCCTTTTCAGCATGGTCTTTCTGCGAGTGTGTTGAACATGTTCATTAAACTGACTTTCTTGAAAATGAACCTTAGCCTAAACAAAACCTGCTGTCACCAAACTGTTGTTGTGTGTCAATGTGGGACATATACAGAGACGTCAGCAGTTGAGCGAACAAGACAAACCAGGACATGGACAACCACACACGCACACGTGCACACACACACACACACACACATACACACACACACACATCCTCACCTCCTTTGGGTCTCTGTCCCAGCCCACTGGCAACCATCAGGTCTGTTTTCAAAGCGGAGAAACTAAAAAAAGGAAATAAAGTTGGGGCTGGGAAGCATCTTGCCTCCTTTTTTGTCTCTTTTCGCTATCTTTCCCTCCTTCTCTGGCCGTGCCTTTTCTCTCTCCCAGGGCCTATGGGTAGGCATCCTGCGGTTGTCAAGGTAACCTGACTCCCCTTTAAAGAAAACAATACCCAGAGTGCTGCTTAGGCCTTTCATAGATACAATGGACCCCACGCTATTGGGTGACACAGTTTCTTTCAGTGTGGCTGGCTAGAATTAAACCTCAGTTGTGAATTGATACTCAAGCAGAGAGCCCGATTTAAATAGCTCAAATGGTGCAAACCTCTGGCACTAAATGGTACAATGCAGACAAAAGACAGTACAAATTGAATGACAGTGATAATAGTAAGCATAATAATAGAACCAAGAAAAAACCCAGTGGAAACTTTATAGATAACAATTAAAAGGTTGTTAAGTTGTAATTCTGACTAATTGTGTTGTAACACCATTGCACTTGTCAAATAATTCAATCAGACAGGAATTAATGCATTTATTTCTAAGGAGGTTCCATTTTAGCTGCTAAAAAGGAAATATATGAATATATGATCTCATTTTTGAAAGACAACTATGTTTCACCTAGCCTTACTTTTATTTGTAGTCCGATTACTG
The DNA here is from genome assembly GCA_036023655.1 of Nannoperca australis. NCBI lineage: Eukaryota > Metazoa > Chordata > Actinopteri > Centrarchiformes > Percichthyidae > Nannoperca > Nannoperca australis. The sequence goes on along the minus strand of JAVQJD010032491.1, from coordinate 65,258 downwards.
GTTTATTAAATCATGCACGACTAGGAACCTCAAACATTCTGGGTGACAAGGTACTAAAATCAGCTATTGGCAGTGGGAAAGCCATTCAGGTTGACCACAGATCAGATCAGATCAGAGTCTTCCAATCACCTGAAGAGGGTGCTGTAGTACCAAGATGTTCTTGTAGACCAGAACCTGTACTGGAATGTAAATAACAAAGCAAAACATACAGCTTAGACAAAAAGGTATTCTCAAAGCACTGAAACAAAATCCCACTCAAGTGGATTTGAAAGCCTTTAATTGGGGATCTTCTCTAAATCTCTAAAATAAATATTCCATGTTTTCATTGCCACAACATGCTCTAATGTGTGTCACAAGTATACAGGTATAGTTCAGAACAGCATACAGTACTGCCCTCAGGAGATTTGTAATTCAGGCATGATTCAAAGCAAATTAACTCTACAAAAATTAAAATGCGTTCGCAGAAAACGATGAGGGAAACAAAAATGGTGTTCTGATCGTTTGCCTCTGATCATGAGAACAAACATGCACCAGTAATAAGGACTACAGATCACAGTGCCTTGCATCACACCAAAAGCCTCCACACCACTTAACTAATTAACAACATCCCATTTGGATAGAAATAGACAGGACACATATGTCGGGAAAGGATTTTTTTCTTGCTCAATCAGGTGACATACATTGATGCTATAAACAGGGAGCATACACATTTCTTACAAAACTGGCCTTGAACACAATTAGCAGTCGACTTAACCAGACAGCATACCTTCCTTCCTTCCTTCAACAAGTAACACCCATTTTTGAAAATAATAATAATAATAATAATAATAATAATAATAATAAGAGCAAAGAAAAGCAATTAAGTCCTGACATTTGAAAAGTTGTCACTGGCAAAGGATTTCCTTTTTACTTATACAAATGTTACATATATAAATCCAAAATTAGCATCCATTCAGTTTTTGTAGATAAACATATATTGACATGGACCAGTTGCAAATTCACTTCCTTGTTCAAAGTCAGCTGTAGAGAGGGAATACAATTGCACATTCACTTTGCCTGTCTACATTTTCCCAGTCAAAGTAATTATCAAGCCCAATTTAATATCTACAGATGTCTATCTAATTGTATAAACTTCATTGCATGTCTAACACTAAATAACCTGAGTTTACTACAGTATACCCCCTGTTCTTAATGGTGAGTCGAGACCACTGGACTAACTGGTCTAACCCAATTGAATTCTAAATGTAATCTCACAGTCTAGGTCTGATTTGAAAGAAGTGCTTCAGGTCCAGGTTCTGTATGTACTTCCAGTTGTATGTGCTATACATGTGTATGTAGAGTGCGTGTGTAAACAAGTCTGTGTGAATCTATGTGCCTCGGTGTATGTGGGCACTAGTGTGTCTATGTGAGTACTAGGAGATAGGAGGATAGGTTGGGGCCGGGCACTGGAGGGATGTCACGAGGTGAGTGGGAGGGGAAAGATTTGATGAGCATAAACCTCCATAAGCTAGGACCTAAAGGCTTACTGGCTTTGCACCCATCTGTCTCTCTCTCTCTCTTTCTCACTCGCTGGCAGTCCTTCGTACTCACTCACGTTTTCTCTCTCAATTTCCTTCATAATCACTCCTCACTCACAAATGCAAAACTCACAAAACACACACACACACACCAATTTCACATAACTAACACTTGCATACACACACACTGTCTAGGGAGTACTAAACAATAATGCTTCAATTTAATCCAAATTTAATGAAATCATCATAATAACATGGAGTTCTATGGAGCCAGATAAGTGACAATACATTTAGCATTGAAAAGAAAATGTGTGTTTGAAAACAAAACCTGAAGTTGATTTATTTTTTTACATTATGATGTTTTTCAAGGACAATGTTAAAATTTAAATCAGTTTTTTTTTTTTTTTTTTTTTTTTTTTTGCGATGTCAGTTTGCTTTGGCAGGTTTTTTCTCTCTGTCACTGTGTTGGCGTGGAAGGGGCTGAGGGGAGGGGCAAGAAGAGCGTGATTGGCATATAATCTGCATACTAATGAGAGAACGTCACTCTTCCTCTCTGAATCCTCCGGCATCGCCGCAGACCTACAGCGACGTCCTCCACGAGTTCACCGGGAACTCTTGAATAATGAGTCTGCTTCTCTCTGTCGTTGTGTGCTCACGCAGAACCGGGCTGGGTTACATTGAACTTTTAACCGGCGTAACGCTGGTCTGGCGGAGGCCCGCTGGAACGAGCGCTAACCATTGCTAATGCATGACAGCTAGCTGACGTCAGGTTAGGTCCAAGGTTGTACGTGAGCAAACGGCGGCAGAGACACACAGCCTGGTTCAGGTGAACTAATGACGGCTGTGCCGTTAAAGTACCGGTGTTTGGAGCGGCCAAAAGGAACAAAACCTATTTTCAGCAGTCGTTTTTCACATTTGATACCGTATTCTCTCAAATAAGTGAACAAGTGACTATAATAATGGGTTGGGTGTGGCTGCCACTAACAAATAAAGGCAAGGGGGGACATTTAGGACTTTCATGAGTTCACCTGGAACTCCCCTCAAATCCCTCCTCTCCACGCCAAAACAGTGACAGAGAGGTGACACTGAAAACCTGACAGCATGAAAAAGGTTTTTGTTTTCAAAGACACATTTTCTTTTCGAGGCCAAATGTAACTCGCTGATCTGGCTCCATAGAGTTCCGCAGAGATTAAGATGTTCTGCCTACCTCGTGTAACATCGCTTCTCTCGTCTTTCCAACACACGTCAGTGCCAATCACAAGCACAAGCTGTTAAAAGTAAAGTTGTCTCTTGGAACTCGTGCATCTTCAAGAGAGACAAATCACAATTGATATCAAAGAAATCTAGTACTGTGCAATCTAATGGGGAATGAGATGTGGATGGATTTCTCTTGGAAATGCTGTTAAATCTTTATCAAAGGCTGAAAGATTACTCTCTATCACACATCAGCATATAACCAAAACTTTTTTTACGGTTTTATTTTGTTGTGTGCTATAAAAATTGCTGGTACATTTTGAGATTTACCAAACAAACAAAAAGTGTGAATAGAAGAATATGAAATGTTATTAAGGCAACAGCTGAACATTCAGATCAGGTCACAGTTGAGGATTTACGGATGTCACAAACTGTGTACACTCTTTCTCCCCCTTTGCAGTGCTAAGAAGGTCACAGTAAGTCAGTGCATGAAAGAACATCAGCTGTGAGGGACAAGGGGGACAAGATGAGGCCGAACAACATTTTACCCTGAGTTGTTGTGGAAGGCAATGATGGTTCCACAATTTAATTATCAGTAATAACTGTCATGTGTTGGGCGGTTGCTTTGAGTTCGGGACAAAGGCAGGGTTTGTTGTCCTTGCCAGGGTACTTCCTGCCCTGTCCCAGTGCCATCACTTATTTCACATGTCTGCTAGAAAACAAGACAAATCAGATACTGTGATCTGCCATGCGACCTCCACAAGGCTCCTAGAAGTAAACCATAAAAGGACTGGGCTAATATTGTAGTTTTGTACCTCTTTGGTAGTGTATGGATATTTGTTATAATTATTAATGTGTTAGCTGATAATTTAGTTGCTTTTCTTCATTCAGTCTTCCTGACATTGTTTTCTACAAGAAGTTCTCCCCCTCTTGAGAATCAACCACGACAGAGAAGTGAGTAAATATGCAGCAGTGTATATTTAACCAACCCACCTGAGGCTATTCTCGCAGCTCCAGCGGCAGCACGTTCACGGACGCTTGCTGTGACCGGGGTTGGAGGCACTGCGCATGCCCCGGAGAACTTAATATGAATGCTTGCTTCACGTCTCAAGACATCTCATGTGCAGGTAAGGAAAACGTCCGTTTTACTTGCAGTCAATTATGTATCGTGTGCTTACCAGTCTTCGGTCTTGTGCGGTGGCTTTGTGTTTTAAATGCATCGCTTATCCCACGCACTGTTGTTGAAATATCTCCATATCAACAAACTCCAAGACAGCCTTAGGACCAGATGCATTAATGGTTGGTAACGTGCATGCTATCTGGTGCAGCAGCGTTAACGTTAGCCAACGTGTTTCACTGGGTTGTTCTGGTGTCGCTGTGTGTGTGTGTGCGCGCACGGCTTCGTGTCTGTCTTGCGTGTTGCGTTGTCAGGCAGCTAGTTGTGTGTGTGTGTGTGTGTGTGTGTGTGTGTGTGTGTGTGTTTGTTCAAGGTCTCGTTAGCCGCTGACATGCACTAACGGAAGCAGCTTGCAGCTAGCTAACGCTAGCAATGCTAACTTGGCAAGTGTAGGTGGAAAAGGGTGTAGCAGACTTAGTCGGGCGGTAATGTTAAATACCCGGTGACCCGTGTGCCTCTAACGTGTTAGCTACTCTCACCTCAGCTGGCTAGCAGACGTGACTGGGTTATTTCAGTGTGAATATGCAGCACTGTGTACATATAAACTGTCAGTTCAGTGCGTGTTGACACAATTTAAGTTACCCGCAGTTGGTGTAATGTTAATCAGGGACGGAGCTACTGTAACGTTAGATCTTCATGTGCTTGTGTCTTTTATATTTGCTTAGCCTCCAAGACAAAAATGTGAATCTTTGAATCGCCTGCGGTTACGTTAAGTTACCTAACCAGGTGGCTGAAAACGATTGTGGTGTTTTACATAGGCTTACTGGTGAGTTGATGGATTTCAGTCAGTGTAAAATACATGTAGTGTCGTTGCTAACTCATTTTAATTTCTCCACTTCATCCATTGGCAGCAAACATTGTTGGGCTGATAGTAATATGGCCAAAGTGGAAAGCTTACTATTCTGTCATGTCATGGTTTAATAATTTATCTGTTGAAAACCAACAAAACCTCGAAGGCTAAGACAACATTCAGAAAAGATGTATATTGAAACCTCCTGACCCTAAAAGTACAGTCGAAGAAATGACGATATAATTTTGAAATTGGACGTGTGGGGATCCTGTGAGTGAGGACGTAAAGTATAATGATCCAGTAGGGTTAAACACCTGCTGGTGCTTTATGTACCCTGCAAACGGTGTCAAACACAGGTGACAAATGTGGCCGTTGGTTCTCGTCCAAAGTTCCAGTATGCAGCATGTTACAGACGGTATATTGAAAGACGATGGGCATCAAGGCTCTGGTTTAGTGGACCTCTGTTCATCTAAGTGTTCTTAGAATTGATGATGTGCAGAGAGTTTATATTGCCTGATCCTGCGAACGTACAAAATTGACTAAAATGAAGCCTTTGACCAGTTACACTTCTGTGGTTGGCTCTGGTTTCACATCCACCTTTTTGACAAACGACATACCGTGTCAACGGTAAAATGTTTCGGGTAAACACACCCTCGAAGTAGGACAGTTAATAACTACACTCTCAACATAAATTCTTCCAGTTTTACATGCAGTCCTTTTTATTGGTATGCATCTCCATGTGACCTGTTGGAGGGCAGTGTGAAATCATATGAGGATTTTTATGACTTTTTATGTCATATTCAGCATATTGCAAGTGATCTTTGGACTCGCATCTTCATGTGACTTGTTGGACAAACAATGTGAAATGATTTGATGATTGTACGACAATCCATTATACTGTATACTGCAAACAATCGTTGGACATGCACTACCATGCAAGCTGCATTTGTGGGAAGTGATCAGATTATTGTCTGACAGTCAGTTTTTAAATATACTGCTAGTGAACATTTACAGCTTACGCAAAGTGTGTATTATCCCTCTTTACCAGAGATCCCAGTTTAATCATTTTAGTATTAAACTTTGCTTGGCTAAATAAATCTTTCCAGGATATATTTGTACATCCTGGTTGTCATATGATCTCACTAAGATAGACTGCATTCCATTCATGCTATGGGTTTACTTGATTTGTTTTTACTTCAAAGTATGATATGCATGGACATGCTTTTGTTGTTTTACAGAACCGGTTTACTGTGACCATTTTGTAATACATCTCTCTTAACTTGTTGCAAATCGCCTCTTGTGAAAACTGATGTGTGTAAACATGTCCGACCATTTCAAGTCTATGTATTATCCTCGACTAATTGACATCACATTCTAGGAGGAGAGCAGTTAGGCTTGTAGACATTCACAAAGTACTGCATCTTGTAGGTCCAATCAATTTTAGAACGTGTTTATCTTTCTTAATTAGACGCTGCACATAAATCTCTTCTTTTTTTCTCCTTTTGTGTCTTCCAGTAACCATCATGGGCAGTTGAGAAAAAAAGGCTAGTAATCTGCGGTGTGGAGGACAGAAGTTTAGTAGTACCCCGGAGCGTCCCTCCTCTCTTCCCACTCAGGCAGTCCAGCAAGTTTCCAGCACCATGGCTGAAGAAGACTACGGCAGCTTCGTGGACTGGAACCAGATGGGGGATCTGGCCAAGAGCAGCGGGCCCACCAAGGTCGACTGTAAAGACCTGAAAGAGTTCAAACAGATGGCCCGGCATGGTTACTGGGCCAAAAACCACAAACTACGGGCACAAGTCTACCACCAGCTCATCAAATCCATCCCCTGTCGTACAGTTACCCCAGATGCAGAAGTATATCGTGACATTATGGGAAGTGCAGCCACTAAGAAGCCCTCCTCCCATATCCCGCTTCCAGATTTTGTGGATGGAAGTCCTGTGCCACGGTACTGCCTGAAGCCAGAGGCAGTGGCCATAGTCCATCAGATTATCAACTGCCTGGCTGGACAGTTCCCAGATATCTCCCACTGTCCGTCACTACCGGCGGTTACTTCACTGCTGCTGCACTTCAGCATAGACGAAGCCCAGTGTTTTGAGCATGTCAGCCGCATGCTGGCCTGCAACGAGCCGGGCAAGCGACTGCTGGACCAGACTTTTCTGGCCTACGAGTCCAGCTGCATGACTTTTGGTGACCTAGCCAACAAGTACTGCGCACCGGCCCACAAACTGATTGTGGCCACGGCCCAGGATGTGCTCGAAGTCTACTCCGACTGGCAGCGCTGGGTGTTGGGTGACCTGCCTTTTAGCCACGTGGTTAGGATCCTGGATGTCTACCTAGTGGAGGGCTACAAGATTCTCTACCGTGCGGCTATAGCCTTGCTCAAGTTCTATCGCAAGCATAAAGCAGGGGTCCAGGGAGGGCAAGGCAACCAGCAGCAGCAGCAGGATTCAGGCAAAGTTAAGGCGGACATTCAAGCTTTTATCAAGGGCATTGCCTCCACCGTCACACCCGACAAGTTGCTAGAGAAGGCCTTCTCCATCCGTCTGTTTAGCCGTAAGGAGATCACCCTGCTGCAGCTCACAAATGAAAAGTCCCTGCAGCAGAAAGGAATCACGGTGAAACAGAAGCGGTACAGTCAACAATTTGGTTTTTATATGGTGGATTGTGAGCATCTTTTTGTTGCCTTTTTTTTTTTTCATTTAGAAACTAGAAATGTACTTTATCTATCCATATATTGATCACCCCAGTTAGAATGGACTTTCTTGAACATGATTAACTGTAGGACACAGTTTCTGGACCAAATGAAATCAGTGGTATGCACAGAATGAGAAGAATGCAATGTTTAAATAGTACAGGACCAAACGTAGACTTTTTGTATGATAGATTAAATACTCAAGCAGTTTCATTTGCTTCATTGGCAAGCGTGTCCTGTTCTTTTGAGTTTTATACTCTGCCATGCTGTGGGTAGTGGTTTTAAGTTGCTCTTGCTTCCTTGTCTCACATTCTATTGTTGTTTCCTTCTTGTTTGGTTTGCGCCGTGTTTTTCCGTCCACCATCTTCTCTCGTCTTCTCTCCACTCCTGTGTTTACTTCATTGGTTATTTCACAGTTTTAGGTAGGTTCTCTTCTCTATGCTACTCTCCACATCCATTTCTAATCTTTTCAAACAGTGCTCGTTTACTCTTAGAACAGATGTGGTGTTTCACTTGTACTTTCTTTCAAACACTGCGATTTGACACTCTGAATCTCGCCCTCTCTTCCCATGATCATATTTGTGGTTGTCTCCAGGAGGAACGTGCAGCTTGCACTTAACCCCGACACCTTCTCCTCAGAGATCGTCAGTGCCAAGGAGATGCGGGACATCTGGTCGTGGATCCCGGAGCGCTTCGCCCTGTGCCAACCACAACTCCTTTTCACCACCTCCACTCACGGGTGCAGCCTGAACAGGTACACTGTTCACTGCTCGCCTCAATACATTAATCCAGCTTCTTATTTATTGAAATGTACATTTCAGGCCCTGCATAGCTTTGAGTCTTTGAACTGGCCAAAAGGCTGAAAGGAAACATACATGTAGATACAAAAGCAACACTGTCAACAAAAACTGCAAATAAGGTCATAAAGAATAAAGAAATAGTCAGTTGTCTTTTTAATTTATTTTCTGTTTTTATATTGGGCGAAATACAGACAAAATATATAGATGAATTTTAATCTTAAGATAAAAAATGAAGTTGTGCTTTAATTAATTTTGACTTTTTTGCCTAACATTCTAACACAGAACAGATTCTGTCTGCATTGCCACGTCACGCAGTCTCAAAGTACAGGTCGTTGCTATTACTTGGTCCATTAAATATGTGCAAGTTGCAACTAATTCAACTTTTCACATTTTTCCTCAGATTCTACTCGCATTGTGAAGGCTATGAACCCACTCTGCTCCTCATCCGGACCACAGATGGCGATGTGAGCACCACACACGCAGTCAGAAAACTCCCTCGTGATTCCGCATTGTCGGAGGAACTCCAACATGCACATTATTCAGATTAAAAGTTCTTCTGTAGGATATGAGCCGCAATGTCATAACATCAGATTGTTAGGATTGATGCAGCTGAGATCGTAAGCCATCTTAATATTCCTGTTTCCAGGTGATTGCTCTGGATATCCAGATGTAGTTTTTAAATATGGTGTAATTCTTATTTTAGGTCCTCAGCCTTAGTTAGGACAGAATTACTTTTGATATTTAAGATACAAAGTGTACTGTATGGTATTACTCATATAAACTAGTTCCTGTCTCAGAGGCTTCCTATTTCAGACTCTGTTGAATATAAAAATGATTTAAGGGGAACATGCTAGCAAATGGGTCTTGCCGACTGCAGCCGCACTAATGTTTGAGTCAGCAAAATCCACCCCAATGTGATGTGTGTACTACAGGCACTTCTGTATCGGCCTACTCATTGTCAGTCAGTGTTTTTTTTTCTTTGAATAACTAGAAACATCTACAGTAGCTTTGTGCATTTCTAAGTAGGCTCAGGTGGTGTTCTCGTCCTGTGTTCTGTGGATTGGTGTCAGAGGTCAGGATTAGGATGGTGTCGTATGATTGGATTATGGTGCTGCAAAGGCATTCACAGCACGAACACTGGCAGCATACAGATATAAAGGTGTTTTAGAGAATCAAGTCATGCAGATGAGCAAATCAAAGTGTTTTTTTCTCAGGTTTGTGGAGCCTTCCTGTCTACAGATTGGGAGGAGCGGAAGAGAGGAGGCAACAAATTGAGCTTCTTTGGCACAGGGGAGTGCTTTGTCTTCAAGGTGAGTTTATTGTTAGCGTCTTTACTTTCTAGCATCTTTTCAGCAAAAAAAAAGTTCTTCTTTTGTTAATTTAGGTTAAATTGTAGACATATTTAGGGATCAATTGAAAGGAGAATGTTTTCATTTTGAGCAGTACGACAGTTTAGCCACCAGAGGGTACCATCCACAAGGTTTCACATGTTCTTGATTTCTGTGTCACTGGCCTCGGTTGGCCGGCCTCCCAAAGCCTGCCTAGTAGGTTACAGTTCACCATACTGGCATTGCTATGTCTTCCTCTGTAAAACCAACCACACACAGTGCTTCTCTTCTCTGATAGTGCAGCACTGAGCTTTCGTTATAATAACACCTATGCTAGAAATAGCACAGCAGCATGGCTCTCCTAATGCCATGCGTATGAATTATTTACTGGGCTATCTGTGGTGATGCACAGCTGTGGGTTGTCTGAGCCCAGACACCAGAAAACACACTAATACTTAAGTACACACAGATTGGAAACTCCTGAAACCTGATCCAGTAGTATGTGATCTGGCTCACACCTGACACCAGGAGGAAACGTAGACCTCCAACAAGGACTGATGTCTATCAGATATATATATATTCTTTTTATACTTACTTTAATCAGGTCGTCTCTTTGAGATCCTCTTTTTCAAGAGCTGAATTGGCACATTGTTATAGGTGTTAAAAAAATAGGTATTTTAATGTGTAATGCTCAGGTGTGTTGGTGATAGAATGCCTGTTTCCCTTGCTAGATGAAGCCAGAGATGGAGCGCTATGAGTGGGTGGTGATCCGCCACCCTGAGTTGGCCTCCTCCATCAAGACTGAGGTCCAGGAAGACACGGCCTCCTCTGACGGCCAAAACTCGGAAAACATGAATAGCTTACAGCAGCCAGAGAAATCACCTGGAGAACTGTCACCCTTCCTCTCCGCCCGCCACTTCAACCTTAACTCCAAGAATACTTCCATGTTCATGGCTGGCAACTTTGACTCCATCATAGTGGGTGAGTGGATGTAACATACTGTATGTTAGTGTTTGGGTATTTGTGGTGATTTTTTGACTTGGCCTTAAGCCACACTGAACTCTACATTTTGATTTTATAAATGTGCCCTAAAAGTAAGAGGGTGGATTGTTAAAATCATTAGCACAAAGGCAGTCTTTGTACTTAGTGACTTGTAACTTATACAAATTGTGTGCACTTGTGTCCGATCAGGTGGAGGTGAAGGCAACGCTCTCTACATCGACTCTGAGCTCAACCACGGGCGCGCTGGCAGGTGCACCACCTTTGACAACCCGCCCCTGTGTGCTGAGAGCTTCCAGGTTTCACTGCTAGAAGTGTGGGGCTTCCAGGATGCTATGGCCTCATAACGCCGTTCACATAAACACACATGTAGATCAGTACAGACATGGACTCATATGTACATATTTATGCGCATACATTTTAGCACTTAAACATATTAAAGCAGAAAGTCTTGATGTAAAATGTCCAGCAAAGTGTTTGAGGTGGAAAACACAGATATGCAAACAGAACTACAGCCGTCCTGCAATTTAATGTACTTTAATTATGTTGTATTTATTAATGCATTTAATCCAAATGACAACATGTGAAACAAGAGATGTGATTTTGTTTTTTTGTTTATTTTTGTATTTACAGACTTGTATTCTGATGTACTAACTATGTTAAGGTGTTCGGTAATATGAAGGTAGCTCTGCAGTCCTTTAAAAAAAAATAATAATAATAATAGTTATTTCCCAGGCCATGTTGATAAACTGAGGTGTACAGTAATCTGTGTGAAGTCAAGAGGTGATATGGTGAGATGTGTTTATTAAATGTTGGAATACTCAAATTGAGACGTAGTGAATATGTAACAGGTCAGCTATATTTTTGGTCACGTCCTGTCGCGTTTTTCCACGCTTTTTTGATTTGCTGTAAATATGTGGGAGATCTAAATGAATTAACGTGGTAAGTGTTTGTGGATGGATACCAGTGGTGAATTTGAGTGTTAGCCTTTTGCACCATATGTTAAAGATTTCTTTTGAATGGGTGGCAGTTTCTCCTTTGTATAGTATATGAATATTCATGTTAATAACAGTACACACCTTTTTTGTTTTCTCTTTTTTTTTTTTTTAGAAAAAAACTCAAGACGTGTTTATGGTTTACAAGTAATGGATATAAATGAAGTTTCATCTTTCTCTTCTTCTTAACATTTTCCTCTTTCTTCCGTCCTTTCCGGTGTGATGATGGTAACAAAAGAAGTCCAAAATTGTGCCCTGTTGGCAAAGTATTGTTGTTCACCCCATTTGTATCTGTGTGTTCAAACGTGCTCCAATGAAATATCAATTGAGTATCTACATGTGAAAATACAGCACTGCTTTCAGTAGCCCAAGTGACTCTGTCTTTCTTTTGTTGTCTTGCTACTTGCTACTTTTCTATCACATCTCTGTCCCTTCAGAGAGATGGTAATATTTCTTTACTCACATAAGTGTGCCAGATGCCTTTTTAAAGTCAGCTGACCATAAAGCTAACCCCCTAATCCCCACCGTGTGTTTTTCTCTACTCCTCCTATAGTAGTTACAGCTAGTATGCCTGTTCCCAAAATTACTGTTATATCATTATACAAAAATTACAATTGTATTTTTTTAAATAAAAAAATCCATGTCGTACAATGATTTCCATCCAACTTGTGTTTTCTGTGCAGCTTTTTATGCAAACTCTATGTTTCTAGTTTAAAATTTAAAAGATATCTTCTTTTAAAAAAACTTGCAAACAGCTGCAACAATGGTGGGGAGAACATCCATGAAGAAACATGAAATGACAATGTTGCAAATGACATATCTGCAGTAAGAAGGTCTGAGTCTAAAATACTAACAGGGTGACTGCTGAATTACTCATACACGCCTCTTGATGCACACAGTCTATTTTTTGTTTGGATGTCTTCTGGATGTCTCTGCTTTGTGGAAGCTGACAGTGACCTGCATGACTGGAAAATCTTTAGCAGACGAGTCAGATACACTTAGAAATATATCTGTGAAAGACCTTTATTGCAGAATTCAATTAATTGAACTAGATTTCACCCATCTCACAGGCACTGTATTTACAGTACAAATTTGACGACTTGACAGCAGCTGATATACTCTGACTTTTGTGTCACACTTTATTAAACATGTCATCAATTGATGTTGATACCGTGCATTGAAGCTCCATTAAAATATATGGCCAATTCATTTGCAGTGGGTGTGGCACAGACTAATGCATAGTATCTTAGATGTCAAAGTGGTGGAGTAATTCCTTCTCTGCGGTAAGTGACATTGGCTCTGGTCTTGCCAAGGCTGTGCTGTTCATTCAGGATCCACACTCTGCTAATTGCACATGCACTTCTATATTTAGCTGCTCCTTTGGGTGTTGCTCTGGTGCATCTCCGGGAAAAACCATGCTTTCCAGGCTCTAGGAGTAAGATGCTTAAGTGTTTAACCCGACACTGAGATGGGTCTCTTCTTGAACAGCCCCCGCCCCTCCAATAACAAGGGGCTGCGGACAGGGGATTAAGAGCCAGACGAAGGAGGTCCCGACCAATATTGTTTAGATTTTTCAAAAACAATCCAGTGTCACTCAACCATTTAAAAAATGCTTATTTTGTGGAAATGCAACAGCTTTAATCCTGCATTAATAACTCTTTGCTTTCCTATAGGACATTAGCCTGAATAAAAGCATTATTGCACATCTGTGCTTTAAAATCAATAATAATGTTTTTATTCAGGCTAATGTCCTATAGGAAAGCAAAGAGTTATTAATGCAGGATTAAAGCATGTTTTAATGGTTGAGATCTTCATCACAGTGAGATTGATAAAAGGAGTTCTGTTTTTGGTCACACAGTAAAACCAACTCACATGAGGAAAATGTCAAACTTGAGAGTAGCTGGTCTCTGTGACTTCCTTAATTTAGATAGAGGACTCTCTGTAGAGGATCTTGGTCTTATCATATATCAAAGTACCAGAACCACGAGAAGATGAAGGCTCTAGATCTAGAATCACATGTGGTGCCTTAGAATCACATTTTACTGTATAGATTAACAATGTGTAGCAAATCCTTTAGGGTGCATCTTGACTGGTATCTTCATCGAATCATGCCCTCGTGAGAATTTCTCACAGTTCCCTGTTTCCCTTCCTTAAACAGCCTTTTAAAGACCAGAATATGCTGTGTTCTTATCCTCTCCTTTTACAACCCATTGATCGTTGCCACTCAAGGACAAAAGCATCCACCTAATCCTTGTATCCATCCATCCAAAACAAACAGGAACGTGTATGTGCATGGGCTATCCTATTACTGCAAGTTGTCAAAGGAGCTTATTGCAAATGTCTACTGAGTATATATGCCAGGCAGGAACATCATAATCCAATCTCAACAGGGGTCCTGGGTCAGTAAGTGGTCGAGCAACAGCAGAGACACAGAAAACAAAGTGAAAATCATCTCATCTCGTTCTTTGTGACCATTATGTTATCAATGCATCACTGCACACACACACACACACACACACACACACACACACACATCACCTTCGTGCCTGAAAGTGATCGGTTCTTGTTTCATAATGAAACCTTGCATTTGGCAGCAAGATGTTGGTAAGAGCAAGATGTTGGCCCGAGTAAAGGGTTTGAAAGGAAGGAGGCCTGTGATGCTGGTGTAGAAATTGCATCAGGAGTGATGGGGCTTTACAGTGACATGGGGGGAGGGGTCATTTTCTGGTGCTGACTAGACTAGGCAATGCAGAGAGAGCAGGATGGAGGGATGGATGGAGGAAGAGGAGGCATGCACAAGCTCTCTCTGACTCACTCACTCACACACACACACACACACACACACACACACACACACACACTCCATCTCTCCCATGGTGCCCTAGCTCCCGACCCCTCCTCTTTCTGGATCTCTGAGCCTGCACTTGCTGGGAGCTATACAGTGGAAAGGGGATTCTGGGATCCCTCCCCCCACCACAAACACACTCAACCGTACACACTCAGCCTCAAATTCTATCACTCTCACACTCCACGTCGCTGCATATCACAGCTGACTGTAAACCACCCTCTGCTGCATGGTAGAGTCCTGGTGCAAAATGAAGAAATGTGTTTGAACATGTGCAACATTATGAAATCCAGTATTTGGAGAGATCCCTCTAATCAGTTATAGGGTTCTCATGGAGCATGACATTCATGTTAGACTACAGGCTGATATGTAACATAATGTATTTAGACATCTAAATGAAATTGTGTGTTTTCCTGGTTTTCATGCTTAATAGCTAGGATTTAACACAAACACTATTTATTTAGATTAGCAGTGTCTCCACACCTTCTTGCTTATCCCCCTCGTTTCAACCTCCTGCTTTTGAAGGGTGAATGCGTATATCAAAGGGGAAGCCCGCAGCGGAGCACACCAAAGTGATGCCTGATAGGGGTGACCTTCAAAAAAAAAAAAAAATAACAAAGATATAAAATACTTTCTTTGTACTTTCTTTTTTTTAATTACATTTCCACACTTTTTGTTTCATGAAGGCGTTGTGTAGCACAGTATATCATTAACGAACTTAGTTTTAGTGCGCCCCCCACACCCAGTCGATGATAGGTTTTATCCGTACGGCCAGTCAGGTGATATTTTCCGCTTCGCCATTTTGTACTGCTGCGCCGGGTATTTATCAAGAGTCGTGACTATCCCGTTTACACTGCTAGTTAGGTGTTCAGGCTGTTGTTGGTTTACGCTGTTTTTCATTTTAAGCCTGTGGCTTTTGATAGGTTTCGCGAAGTGCGACTTTTAAGTCGACATTATAATTAATTTTGTACATTTAGTTTATTTTTATATTGCGTGAGAAGAATGTCGGCCGAAAGCCCCGAATACTCTCCCTTCTTCGCAGTGATGGGTGCCTCTGCAGCTATGGTGTTCAGCGGTAATGATGACACGATCACCTTTCTTATACAAGCTGTTTGTTATTTACAAAATTTCGCTGTGTGCATTTGTTGCTAACTCCTTTTGTATTTATATCATTCCCAGCAGGGTACTCTTACAATTGTCATCCACGGTGCGTCTCTTGAAGCTCACTTGTTAAAGCCAACCGCTAGCCTTGCTAACGTTATCGTCGCAATGCTAAACTTGGGCTTTCATTTATTTAGACTTAACAGCCAGCTGGGGTAGCCACTAACGTCTGTGTAGTTTTACCATGGCAATGTTTAGTTGGTATTAGTTGGTTTATACAATAATCGCTGCTAGTCATTCGGCTTAAACGACAGACTGCAAAGACTAGTCAAGACGAGTTAGCTCTCTGGTGACGACTACGTACGCTAGCGTTGACGCTACCGTAGTTCGGTTTTGTACGCTATATATGTATCTATCTGAAGGAAAGAGACAAAATAAGGAATTATGCTGACTGATCCGAAGATGTTTTATCAAACCGGTGCCGATTGTTGGTCATTACAAAGTATCAAAATGTTTTAAATTTATTTACACATTTTGCTGCTTGTTAGCTTGCTGCACTTAGCAGGATGATATGGATTAGGTTGATTCCCACCAATATGCAATATGCCACACTGCTGCATGCAGGGTTTACGCGTGCTAAAAGCAATAGGTTATGATTTAATGAAGCTTGAAAATCAGTTACTAATGTCATTAAAACATTGAACTGACGTCGAGCTGTTTAAACTGTTTGCTACGCTAGAAAACTTTGACATCTGTCAAATCGGTGGTGTCGCATCTACCTTAATGCAAGTTATCTAAAGCTGAAAAAGGTTTTTTTTTTTTCTCTTACACCTTAGATGACTATTGGAAACCAGCATCAGCTGGTTAACTTCCTTATTGCTCAAAGGAATGACACAAGGTCACATGACTATCACATGAGACTTCTGACTTGAAATTGCCATCTGCTTTCTGATCTTGTGAAATATTAATATTAACGCAAAAGTTAAGTTGTCAGTGAACCTGGTCAAAGAAAATATGCCTAATTTTGACAAAAATCGAGCATGTGAGGCCATTATTATTATCAGTGTTTTTGGATAGAAGGTGAGAAGTGGAACAGAAAGTAAACTTTGAAACAGACTTGTTTTATATAGATCGTACTTTATTTTATGGATCCTGTACAGTTTATTATTGGTCTTTCCGCAATCCAAGACGAGCTACATCATATGCCAATGGTATGCTTTATTACAGCAAGGGCCTACATGTGACTAGGGTGACTGGTGTAATGGGTGCAATGTCAATGGGAAATCAACAAATCAAATTGACCATGCTTTACTCCCTGTAGCTTGAGGCCTTTTGGCAAAAATGGCTCATTTATATATCTATCCATGATGGACATTACCATTAAATTGTTAGTGTAAGACCTTGAAATCTATTTAGACATAGCTTTTCCAATCAGAATCTTGGATTCTGTCTCTACCTTTTCTGTTGTCTTATCACTTATTTATTGGTCAAAGAGTGAAAGTAATATGTCTTAACAAATCATGTTTGGCTGCATGGTAATGACAGATCTCAGAAGTTACTTTCAGCTGGAGGTTTCAAATATGTCAGACATTTCTGAGATAAATTAACCTAGTAACTGCTGTTTGAAGTATTAACTTAGGCATCACAGCTCGTAACATAAAAACATCCTATGACACAACTATGTGTTTTTTTTTTTTTATATCCAGCTCCACCCGTTAGCCCTTCAGGCTAGCAGCAGTACTAGTCTGGTGATGCAGGAGTGACAGCTGGGGAATTAGCTGGTAGGGAGGGGATCATGCTGGCACAAAGAGGGGATGTGGTGGTGGTGGTGGTGTTGGTGGTGGTGGGATGGATTGGGGACACCACATTTGCAGTAATTAGCCATTTCGTGGGTCTTGTGGTCTCGGGTACTGTTGCATTGTTTTCGAACTCTGGTGACGGTGTCCTGTTGTGAGGACTGCTTTTAGTGATGCCTGGCTCAGAAGAGGTGACACTCATTATCTGAGCTTAAGACCACCACTCCCATGATAGCTGTGCTGCAGTTGTTGCAGCTGCTGACAACTATTTAAGATGCGTGTGTGCTACACAGCTTCAAACTGCATATTTTGCTCTGCAGCATCTGCCTTTTCCAATTTTGTGCAATTGTTGGCATGTATTTTCAGAGTGGGATACATTTACATTTACATTATAGCCTTATTACATTATAATGTAAATATAGCCTAGTAAGTAGTCTTATACTTGGTCATTAATCAACAGTGCTTTTAATCGCTTGACCTTTATTTCACGTTCATTGTCTTTCTCTCTTCAGTGAAGAGGTCCAGTCAGTGAAGGCAGCATATATGCTTTAGACACCCCCCCCCATTCATTCCTTAATACCAGAAGCTTCCCCCATTCATCCACTACTCAGAGCAGACCAATATGCTGTCTGTGCGTGGGCATGTTGCATG
The DNA here is from genome assembly GCA_036023655.1 of Nannoperca australis. Lineage (NCBI taxonomy): Eukaryota > Metazoa > Chordata > Actinopteri > Centrarchiformes > Percichthyidae > Nannoperca > Nannoperca australis. Next base: position 47,370 of record JAVQJD010032491.1, on the reverse strand, counting down.
CAAGATCATCCCTAGCTGGAGGCACCTCCTGCTCTGACGTCACAAGACGTCGCAAGGGCATCCCATACATCAAATATTCTGCAGGGAGGAAAAAGAAAGAGGTAAAAGCTCTCTACCTAAGCTGATTAGGATTAAAACACAGAGGTTGTGCCTCCACACTGCTGCAGAAGCCGCCCTGCCACACATCATATCTTTTTTTAATCGTCAGAATAGCGTTAGTTAGTTTGAGGACTCCAGTGGTCCTCTTTCAACCCTCACCTGTCACACCTCAGTAAGGCCAAGCTTAACAAGAAAGAATGAATGGAGTCTGAGGATAACATTACTGAAGGTAACACATTACACTAGTTGTTTATGGATGGCTGAAAAGAACAGCTGTTCTTTAAACCCTTTTGAATCTGCTATGTTGGGCAGTTTTGATATTGAATCGTTAAGGAAGGTTGTGTGTCCATCCTCATGCAGGTGGAAGTCAGTTTGATTGATTTGATGTACCATATAGCTTGTTGGCTTTAAAGAATTTAGTCCACCAGCACAGAGGTCAAAGTAAAAGGGGTCTGTTTTGCTCAAACACATCTCTGTAGATGGGTAGGAGTGATTTAACCTTGTATTGGTAGCATCAGTCTGATGATAAATCAATGTAGGTTCTTACATGGCCGGCTGCCACGTGCACATTTGAAGATTGGTCCGCCTCGTCTTCCTGTCTGCCTGCAGATCCGTTTGCCAGAAAGCCTCAAAGCTAGTCTGGGTGTTATCCAGAGCTAGCTCCGGGCTAGCTCCACACATTGTTCCAAGACATGAGAGAACACAGGCCAGGGTACCTCAGGCTGTATGCACAAGGCTAGACTAACTCCCAAGATTATATCTCAAGGGACTTTTCAAATGTAATCATCATCAGTATGTTGGCTATGAATAGGCCAGGAAACTGCTTCGCCAGGTCCTAGTTTATACACCAAGATCAGCACATAGATCACACAGGATGCATTTTCTGATATTGCCTTGCAATATGGGTCTTGCGCCCTGCTACTGTTTTACGGACAGTCATGTGACCATGTCGACTTCTGTTCACACATTGCATACGAGGAACAACTAGCTCAGACGTGATATGTCAACGCAATAGAGAACCCAAAGGATATATTTAGCATCAAAGCAGCATCAATAAACCCTCAATTATTCTAGAATAATATGTAACATGTAAATGTGTGTTTAATACGGCTGGTTAGTGGAAGTACTACTGCATCATGTATGGACCGATATATTGGATATATGGTGAGTGCTGTCTCTTTCACTCCACCTTGATTTTGCTGTGAATGAGGGCTTTAACATTTCACACGCATGCGTACGCACGCACCTCTAACACTGGGGAAATCTTGTCCAACCAGCCTCTCTGATTCATAACACTCCACCCTGCTCTAACAGCCTTTGTTGGTTATTGCAGAAGTCTCTCTTGTTGGTCTATTCTGTGCACATGTTTTTCTTTACCTGATTTGTGATATTGAGCAATATAAACAAAAGTGATTTGACTCTTCTCACCTGGAAGCTGTTTAATTCTCTGTGCAGAATTATAACAAGTTCTTAATGAATGGTTGCTGTTCTATAGTTTAATATATGGTTTCTAATTTTAGAGCAGTGATCATTGATTTCCTCTCTCACTCCTCCTGCAGTCAGACTTGACTGAGTGACGTAAGTGGCACTATGCTTTCTCCTCCACGTCACAGGCTCACAGAGCGAATATGCCGATGAAGCTTTTTGTTCTCCTCCTCCTTCCCTGTCCGTCACACTACAGAGATGCTAGCCTGAGTGTTGTGTGGACTGTAGATATAGCGCACAGCAGATGTCGCACTACTGTGTACTACTAGACCCTTCCCTGTTGCCCACCCTGTACTGATGCTGTCTCTGGAGATGTGGTACTGCTTCTCAGTTCCCTGTGTGCTTAAGCAGAAAGAGGCTTTTTCATTCGGAGAGTGATTTACATCTCTGTAGCCGCCTGGCAGAGTCAGTTCTGAAATGACAAGGGCTAAAGCAGTCTGAGGAGATGAGACCCACACACACACACACACACTCAGTTTTTTCCCTTTTGACACAAGCAAAATTCCCTGAATAGAGCCATGCTGGATTTTTAAGGGGAAGAGAAACTCTTAACGGTTGTCGTTTTTGTTGCTTCATCTCTTATTTCACTTCTGCTTCATTATTCAGCTGCGTTGCCTGGTTTCTGTCATCAGCCTGCTAGCTTATTGTAACTTGTATTGTAGTGCTTGTGCTCTAGTTTGCTACCTTGTTTATTTAACTAAATGGATCTTCTCTCCCCTATCAGCCCTGGGAGCAGCCTATGGAACGGCTAAGAGCGGTACAGGGATTGCCGCCATGTCCGTGATGAGGCCGGAGCTCATCATGAAGTCAATCATCCCCGTGGTCATGGCGGGTATCATAGCCATCTATGGCCTGGTAGTAGCAGTGCTGATTGCCAACAACATCTCAGAGAAGGTCACCCTCTACAAGTGAGTTCAACTGACCACAGTCATCATTTTCAGATATTTCTTGTTCACAATTCCTTTTTATTTGTCAACACATCTCACAAAAATGTTATTCTGATCCCAAGTTTAATAGGAAAGGCTCATTTAATCGGTTCAAGGCAGTAGTGAAATGTTCCCGTCACTTGTCAGGCTTGGAATAAGCCGTTACAAAAACAGAGAAACAATTGGTGTTCCTCCAAAACTAACAATGAATTCTTCCTACTAAGCCACCGTCCTGATGTAGCTCCATTATCCTCTAGATCCATTAATCAGAAAGTGTTAAACACGTAAGAGCCATTCTGTTGCACTGAATGACCTACTGTATATCTCCATTACAATCAACACCAGTGTAGTTTAACTACTGACTGCTATTTTAAACTTCACTTCACTGCACACGCTCAACACACAGTTCCTGTGTTTTCACTGGTCTGCAATTTAGACCACATGACAGAAGTAAACCTGCTGTCTCATTCTAATGAAGGAATTTGTCTTCCAATGCAGCCATATGACTTTTTAAGATAGTTTTGGGGCAATAAAATCTTAAAATTGTACTGGTATTTTATGTAAGAATATGAGCATCTCTGCGATGTGTTATTGTGCGCGCACTCTGTTCACTGCAACTCCTTTTTCTTTGGAGAAACATTATTATACATAAGGACAGGTTTTACCATACAGCTCGGTTGTATAGAAACATCCCCGCTCCATGCTTGTATTACAGGCTCTGATCAGCGTCCCGAGTATCAAAGATGCTCTGACTTTCGCATGTTCTTAATTTGTTATCCCAGATCACTCGACCATAAAGCAATCCTCAACATCCCTTGTGCTAACGAACGTCTAACTCGTCTCTGTGTTTAGGAGTTTCCTCTATCTGGGAGCCGGGCTGAGCGTTGGCCTCAGTGGGCTGGCAGCAGGCTTCGCAATCGGCATCGTGGGCGACGCGGGCGTGAGGGGCACAGCTCAGCAGCCGAGGCTTTTCGTGGGCATGATCCTCATTTTGATTTTCGCAGAGGTCTTGGGTCTCTACGGGCTCATTGTTGCCCTCATTCTCTCCACGAAATAAACACCCAAACATCTCCACTAAAAGATCTGTCCTTTTATGTCGCTGCTGGAGGGAAAAAAGTGTAAAACGGCAAAATATTTTAAAATTTCAGCCACACAAGATGAAAGAAGTGAAGGCGAGGGGGAAAAAATGAATTAAAATGGCTCCATAAATATGGTCTTATCTCAACAATGTGTACAGTCGTCCCGATTTGATAGTCAACTTGTAAATGCGCAATGTAGTGACTCGTCTGTCGTGTGTGTGTGTGTGTGTGTGTGTGTGTGTGTGTGTGTGCGCGCGCGCGTGTGTGTGTGTATGAATGTGTGTTTCAAAACCGTTGTATGATGAAGATTCCTTTTTTCCCTCCACTTATTTCAGGCCTTGAGGCCAGCTGAGGCAGCCTGGCTCTCTGGTCTTAGAGAGCTGACCAAAGGGCCGCACAGCTTTTTCTCCTCCCATATCAACCTGGGAGTTGACACAATTTCTGCATTAATCTTGAGGATCTATTTGTAAAGAGAAATGTATATGGACTTACAATTTTTTTTTTTCTCCACTGATTTTATTTATAAGAAATTGTTCATTGAACTGTTAATGCAGCAAAAGTCTTTAATTCCCCAGGATATAATATACACATATATACAGACATATAAATATCTATATAGATTTAATGCACTGTGGGGTAATTGTGATAAGTGGTTGGAACTCCTCTGGATGTAATTCTTGGTTTAATAATAAGATTGCCTTTAGTATGTTGCTGGTGAAGTGGGAGTTTTGTGTGTCTGTAGCTGTATTCTAATCATTACGCAAACATTCTCAAACTTCAGTGTTTTTCCTGTAGTACTGCTGTTTGCATTAAAGGTGTGTGTGCCCCATGATGGGTCTCACAAGTGTAATTTCCAACTTTCATCTCCTCTCCATTCATTCTTATTCACCCTCCCTCATCTGTGGCTGTACTTCATCTCTTCCACATTCCAGCCATTAAAATCCTGCATGGGTTTCAGTGTTGTTGTTGCTGTTGGATATGAAGCTGAAGGGCGTGCTAGTTTCAGAAGATTGAATCCAGATCAAAATGGATGGCTTAAAGTTCCTCCAAAAAATAAAATCACAAGACTTTGATAGTATTGATTTGTAGCGTGCAGCAGGAATCCAGGAAGATTAGTTTTCAAGTTTGGCCTCATTTCATGCAAGGACTGGTCCAATTTGATCTGTAGTTTGTTTTATGAAAATGGAACTGCTGCTGACGCATTAACTGAAGCGCCAATCTACAATCCTGTATTACCACTGGTATTGAAGCTATCCTGATGTGTCGACGTGTGTCACAATCTAATAAAAAAAAGATTCCAACTTAGATTTGACTGGCTTTCAAACACGCACAATGTAGTGTTTTCAGTACTGTTTAGATTACTAGATTTATGCACACAGCATGACCTGTCAATTGTTTTACAAAATCATGTCTAAATTTGAAGGTTAGAATAGCCGAGTTGATGTATATCAGTATTCATCTCTTCCTGTTTCACTCTGTGCAAGAGCTTCGCATTGTGGTGAATGCCTCAAGAATTGCAACTGCAGCACTGCAAGACAAAGTATGCAATGTAATAGTGGCAGATGCAGATTTGAACACAAGATAAATCAAGATAATCAGGAAATTGTTTTATGTTGAACTGTACAGGACAAAAATGCTACACATTATTACATTTACACAAAACCAATATTTCTGCATTATACTGTCCTTTTCACAGAGTCTTTGTGCTAAAATGTGAACACAAACTCCTGGATCAAGCTAGAGGCTGTTGAGCAGTGTCTGAGAAATGCTGCTGATGGCACTGAAGGTGGCGCTGTCCGGAAAGCACTGCGTGAAGTCCTTGCCCTCCTCTATACTGGCGCTGAGCAGAGGATCCAAGGGCACTGAACCTGAAACGGAGAAGACCATGTTTACAGCTCTTACCTGACCCAATTAATGGTTCTGCCAGAAAGTAGCACTCAACCAACATACTAATAAATGATAATCAATAGTGAGGATCAAGTGGGTGTTTAGAAAAAGTGACATCAAATATTTGCGCGCCTAAAGCGATGCCACACTGTCGGATACAGCTGGCCTCTCGCTGCCACAGGCTGAGCTGAATTCCCTCTACACACACCAGCGGATAACCACTGAGGGAAAACATCCAATAATCTATTAATTTGACCAAGAATTATTGATTAGTGTGTAGCATGCATTCAGAGGTATTTTAAACCTGATGCAGCTGCACTGAAATCTGGATCGACCATTTTAGTGGCACGGCGGTGATGTAAAATGCCTCCTAAATCATGAATGGTAGGTGAGGAGTGATGTGCAGTCACTGCGTTGTGACATCTTGTGGCTGCACGCTCACATTACAAGAAATTAAATCCAACTGATCTCACCTAGGAACACTGATCCAGTCAGCCTGGCTAACTCTTCACCACCGCCTTTTGAGAATATGTTGCTGCATTCCTAAAAAGAAAAAAAGTGTTTGTTCAAATTCATACAGTCTGACAACAAAACATATGTACTTTGGTGAATATCTGAGTACATATTTAAAAAAGATACTAAAGCAATAGATTTCTAGTATCCTTCAAAGTCCTTCATACTTGCATGCACATTATTGTAACTGCAATTTGATTAAAAGGTATTTCACATCTAAGTAGTTCTAAGGATTGTATGAGGTTACATACTGAGCAGTGTGGACAAACAAAGCCACTCATGTTCTCTATGATGCCCAGGATCCGTACACCCGTCTTCTTACAGAACGTGATTTCTCTCCTCACGTCCCCCGTGGAAACAGCCTGCAGCCAACACAAGACCAGAAACAACGATTTTCACTGGATGTCATGCGTGTCATACAAAAAGTTTCTGTAAGTATGGCTGAAAACATAAACAGCCAATGCTACATTTATGAATGTAAACACCTCCATGTCACCCATATTATTTAGTCTTCTTGCTCCTATTATGGACAGTATGGTCTCTCCAGACTAGAGGGTTACCTGAGGTGTGGTGACCAAAACTGCTCCGTCCACTCTGTGTTTTTTAAGGTTCTCCAGTACCGCCAGATGTTCATCAGACGTCCCAGGCGGCGTGTCCACCAGCAGCACATCCAGCTCTCCCCATGCTACATCTGACACAAACTGGCCAATCAAAGCTGCAGGACAGGACATTCAGAGACGTGAAGGAGAAAGACGTTACAGAACAATGATTTATACAGAGTTACAGACCCTTCCAGGAAGTGCTACGTCCACGTGATACATCTATTTTCACAGACCAGTAAAACAAGAACAGCATACCTGTTTTCTTGGGCCCCCTCCACACCACTGCTTCGTCTGGGTCATCCAGCAGGAAGCCAATTGACATGAGGGCCAGGTTTTTCTGGGCGTCAGTGTAGACAGGCACCCATCCTGAGTCACACTGGTGCACGTCAGGACGGCCCATATTCAGCATGCGGGGGATACTGGGACCACACAGGTCAACGTCCAGGATGCCGACCTGATGAACACAGTTTTGTTAATTAGCCACTTTACTTACGCTGCTCATTTCTTGACATGTGTATGAACACAAGTCTGGAATTTGTGAGCAGATAGAAACAAATCTGATCAATTCCGACAGTGTTCGCTTAACGGTGAGCAACATATAGACTATTTCATTCATAATATTTAAAGTACTGCATATATGCATCATAACCATAATAGTCTAATAGCTTGTGTGTGTTTTAAATAGGGTAACAACACGCCAGCATATACTTACACAATATATTCTGCTACACACACACACACACACACACACACACACACACACACACACACACACACACACACACACACACACAGTCTTTGAACTCACCTTCTTGCCGGCATGCCTGAGAGCCAGCGCTAACTCTGTGGTGATGGTGCTCTTGCCCACACCTCCTTTCCCTGACAGGACCAACACAACGTGCCGCACCTGGGCCAAGCTCCCGTCTTGTATGAGAAGGAGAAAGAACATTGGGCTGATTCAGCATGAGATGCATGTCAGGTTGTCGGTAAGGTCGGCCACAACTGTCACAAGAGTGGTCACAACTGTCCTAATCTGTCACATTGTAACAGTGTAGTGTGGCAGTAAGTGACCCGGGGTGATCATCACGTGAGTTCATAAATTCAATACAAGTAGGTTAAGAGTTCCTTTCGAATAATGTTTAACATTATTAACCACGTAATGGGTTTGCCATATCAACATTAAGTCCTCAGAGGATCTCACGACCGTTCGTTCAGCTCCAACGTTGGACGTTTCAGCAGATGACAAATTATTCGCTGATTTCCAGTTAGCTTTCGCTAGCCACTTAGCTAAACTATAACTTGGTAACTATTCTAGAACATCCTGCAGTTTCTGACAGCTGCCATCGCCAAAGCACCAGGATACAGTTCGTGTACAGGTGGACGAGCTACAAACAGGGACGAAACCTGCGAATGAACGTTGTCGGTAACCTCATCCTACCATTGTTTTGTTCCATAATTTCGATTCGGGGCTTCAAACTTCAAACATGCGCACACCTCAGGGCTCAATCACTTCCGCATGTCGTCATGCACCTCCTAGCAAATCACACGGCGCTGGTCACACTTAAGACCCGCCTCTCTTCCTACACCACCAATAGGCTGCCGGTGCGCATCATGCTGAATTTGATCTCACCACAAATGCTCAAAATGTATGTCAAAACGGGGTTTTAGTGTTTCTGTGTTTTAGTTTTCTTTAACACTTAACTGAGTCAACAACGACCGCTAAAGGCTAACAGCTGGCTCCATACATAGGTCTTCACATATCGACACATATGGCTATTTAACATGATCGTGTTTACCTAATTGTCCCAAAATCTTGATACATGCTCAATGAAGTCCCTTTGACGTGTGCTTTTAAGCAGTGCCCTCCTTATCCCACTTAGCTAAAGGTAACTAAATAGATTACCATAAACTCCTCCCCTGCGTAGGTCTTATGCCATTAGAACAAGATAAGGGCGTGGAGAAGTAATGTTTACGTCTAGCTGCGCAGAAGTGGGACAGAGTGCAAGCTGCACCTGTCGCACGGTCGGATATAGAGGCATACCAGCATTCAAATGAGCCACTGCAAGACAGTTTATAGGAAGACTACTGCAAGGTAAGTGCACGTCTGCTGCTGAAACTGGACTATGGTTGCCTGAGATTTAAGATAAAGACACAACAGAATTGCAGCTTTAGTGTTACACTTACTGAATATACAGTATCTGCTGAGATTTAAACATTGATGCTGATATCTAGAATCACCTAAAGTGAGAATTACAGATAGTGCACTGACCCGTGTTGTAAATACGGGCTTTCAGAAGTGGATCACTGAGAAAGGACGGCATGAGATTTTGGTGTGTTTGAATAAGAATGGCTGAGCAGGACACGGGCGGAGTTTTGATTTCCTGTAATTGAATATCTGAAACATTAACATCATCCACGTCACAGTCCTGCTGCGAATGCATTCATATCATATCGATCAGAACATTGGCTGACACAGGTACTGTCTTGACTGGGTTGTCCAGATGATGCATTTCCAGTATGTAGGGTAAGGCCCAATTAAAATGAGACTAGCTCCAGACGAACTAATCTAAATTATAGGCAGTTCTCTCCTGCACCTGCTTGAAAAGCAGTCACCAGCTGCTGTGTTCAGTGGCATTAATTCAGACATGCTCATCAGGTTGAGCTATAAAGCATTGAGGAGATAAAGGTTCTTCTTGTGTGTCAATGGTATTTTATTATAATGTAGAACACATTTGTAACACTTGTAACATATTTGTCAGTTCTGGTTTTGGTCAATAAATCTGAACTGCCTGCTTTCCAAATCATAAAGTCCAGAGGAGAGGGTGCAGTCACTAAATACGTTACATACTTTATGAATACAAACTGGATACAGGCAGAATACCAAGAAAGTTCTTGATGAATTCCATCAATTCACTGATTGTTTAGTCTTTAAAACAAAAACACATGCAGATTTAATGTTTATTCTGTGTCAATCTGTGCAAAATATGACTTAAATGTCTTTTAAATGTGGTAGCTACGTCATAGATGGAGAAACACCAGAATTACATCCAAACTTTTCTTACACTTTTCAAAGTTCCATGTAATTCTGTATGAAGTGTCACAGTCAATATCAGCAGGGGTGTGAACACACAGGATATTAGAATCTGTGATTTATGATTGGTACACATTGTAGTCACTAGGTCAGATGACTTTATTTGTTTCTTTCTGCCGGTGAAACTAGCTGACAGACGTGCTGCCACAAAGCAAAGCAGAGGATTGGGTTTAAAGGTTAAACAAGTGCATTGAAACACTTCCTGCTGCCAATTGTGGCATATGGGACAGATGGAAATAGGCAAGCTGGCACACAAAGATCAGTGTATAGGTGACTAGACATGTTTTCTCACAAGGATATTTTGCAGCTTCACACTGGCTGTAAGAGCTGATAAGAGAAGTAAAAGTTAATGAACACACTGTAAAACTGAGAGATGCCTATAGCAAATATTTCCTGTTTTACATTTTTGTCTGACCCACTTTCAGCTATCCAACAAGTTTGTGAAACATTTGAAAAACATGCTGAGCGCCTGAGGGAGCTCACACGTTTCAACATGGAACCTAAGCTAACCCTTAAAATCACCATTTTCTAAATTTGAAAAAATGCCAATAAAAGTTCATATGACATACTCTCACCATTGCTTTAGGAAATGTTTGACCACATTATGCAGTCAAATTCATATTCAGCGGAAATAGTATGCTGTTAATCCCCAGAAAGCCCTCTTCCATCTGAAATAGTAAGTTATTTTTGTCTCCCTTCCTTGAATGTAGCCTGCTAGGTTTGGAAAATGTGTAATCAGATATGTTTGTGTATGTGTCCAAAAAGAATCTGCCCTCCACAAACAAAATAAAGAATAAACAAACTGTGAAGCAGCCGTTGAACACTGACCTAACTTGACATACATAAAAAGTACATGGCATACTGCACACATGGCAGCTGGTTGTAAGGTGTCGGGCCTGCTGTCCACAGAGCTGTCATGCTGAGGAGAGGCAGGAACGGCCGGGCTCGGCATTTGGCCTGGAGCGAAACACGGCAGGAGACGTATGCCGTGGCAGTGATCCAGACATCGGACAGGGAGGAGTGGGAAGGCCAGACAGCGACACAGGTGAGACATTGGGGTTAGTGGGTTAGAGCGAAAGAAAAGTGGAGCAAAGTGTGGAGCGCGGCAGAAAAAGAGAGAATTTTGAAAGGAGTGGGAAATGTATTGTATTTGGAATGACTGGAGAAAGAAACACAAGTATCGCTTGTTGTTGACCACATGTGAAAGATAATATTCCTACCAGAGTACCAGTGGTTTTCCACTGGGACTGTCCCCTGTCTGAAATGGCTGTGTGTAAGACATGGTCAGGTTTTAAAAGGCAAGTACAGGAGGCTCAGTATTTTTGGCAAGGGTCTAATTTTACTGTCTGGCACACGACTTCTCTCACCAATAGGATCCATGAACAGCTTTTAGGGGAAAGGCTGTCTTGTATAGTGTTTGTGATATGTCTCTCTTTGGATTGTCCAGTGCGAGATTTAGTTTTTTTCCACCCAGGCTTTGCAACCTATTACCCTTCTAGGTTGCTCTTTCCTGACGCTACCAAACGTATTCTTTACGAAAAGGCACCACGGCTGCCAGTGGAATTGAGAAAACCTTGAAACCTATCCTCTCTCCACTGGATCTAATTACTGCCCTTGCTACTTGAGACAACATCCCTGGACCATGGCCACGTCTACGCACTTACAAGATACTGTTTGTGCTGTTTGTGTCAACCAGATCAGCGACCTGGAGTCTGAGGTGGATTACCTGCCGAGTTCTCAGACCGTATCTGAGGTGGTGGCCTTGCCCAGCACAGTACCGGTGATAGGGGAGTCTTTCTGCCAGTGTGACCGACAGGAAGAGCTCAGCCCGGGCTTCAGTGTCACCGGCGACACCTGCCTCTGTGGAGAGGAGGATCAGGGTGAGCAAAAGCTAATGAATACAGTAATACACCATGAACTCAGTAGGGCACTTTGTAAATTGGCACAAGTGTAGTGTTGAAGCTGGGCAGACTAATAACAATATAAGGCCATGACAGTATCATTAAAGTAACTGCACATTTTATAACTGGCTTTTGTGAGAATATATATATTTATGTATACATATCCAGATAATATAGAGGTTTATGTGTTTGTGTTGTCAGGTTTTGACTGGGTGTGGGATGATCACTTCAAGTCTTCCGGAGCCTTCCTCACCTGTGACAAAAGGAAGGTGAGTTTTTATTCAGACTACAGCTGTGGCACAGCTGCCATCCGCGGCACCAAGGAGCTCACAGATGGCCAACACTTCTGGGAAGTCAAGATGACCTCTCCTGTCTACGGAACAGACATGGTGGGTATCAGTCCCCTGAATAATACCGAAGTGGCCTAAAACACATCTGAAAATGTTTCTAAATGTCTTTTTGGTGTAATGGATGTTGAGGATCATTGCAGACTAGCATGTAGTGAGGAGATGGAACTACTACTGGTTACCTGTTTTGATCCTGTTTATACTGTTTAAATGGCGCAGATGGTAGGAATCGGAACTTCAGAGGTGAACTTGGAGAAGTTCAAATACAGCTTTGGCAGCCTGCTGGGCCACGACGAAGACAGTTGGGGCCTTTCCTACACAGGTTAGTGGGTCGGAATACAGGGATTCAAATATATCATAACTTATCTGTGAAACTGGATGAAGACTTTCTACCAGTGGTGAAAAGTACATTTATTGTACCTCTTTGCTGTACAATTTTGAGATTGTTTTTTCTGCATTACATTTATTTGACAGGTGAAGTTACTACTTGCTTTTCAGATTAAAATTTGGCTTGTGACCCCACAAAACATAGTAGCCACCAGTTGGGGGCTCATGACACATTTTCAGATGTCCATGAGTTGTTAGCAGTTCCACCAAGGAGATATTTTCCCTTTAAACTTCTGAGATAGTTTCATTGTTTGAGGCCCAAAGAGGAAACATTAAATAAAATTTCACAGAAGTGTAAGGATTAGTGAAGAGTCCAAAAAATGAAAATACTTTTGAGTAATCATTTCAGGACTCCACAAACATATCTTGTGACCCTTAGAGGGGGCGGTGGCCCATAGATTAGGAACCACTGGACTAAAGGTCTAAACAACAGATCAGTATAAACTAGTTTAGCTCTACCTCGACCAGTTACAACAGTAAAATGCTACTTATGCATGATGCAACAGTTTTAACAATCTAATAATGTAATATATGGTATAAATCACCTACAGGAGCTACTTTTCAGTAACAAATATTTTAGGTGCATTTTGCTGACGATAACTGTACTTTTCTAATCTATATCTGTTTAAAGGTCACCTGCAGCACAAAGGGGACAAAATAAAATTCTCCTCTCGGTTTGGCCAAGGCTCCATCATAGGAGTGCACCTGGACACCTGGCATGGCACCCTGACCTTCTACAAGAATCGACACTGCATAGGTGCGTCTTTCTCTTTGATACAAGCAAGTCTTGTTAGGCACAAAAAATAACAAAAAAGTTATTTTAGTTATGACTGACTCCTAATCCTAAACGGTTTTGATCCTGTCACTTCTCCTGCTACAACAGGTGTTGCTGCCACTAGGCTGCAGAACAAGAGGTTCTACCCAATGGTGTGCTCCACGGCAGCCAAAAGCAGTATGAAGGTGATCCGCACCTGCTATACACCCACCTCCCTGCAGTACCTTTGCTGTGCCCGGCTCCGCCAAATATTGCCCTGCTGCCCAGACATACTCAATGACCTGGAGCTGCCTCCAGGCCTGCGCACCCTCCTCCACGTACAGTTAGGCTGGGTCTTCACCCTCAGCAGCAGCCCTGAAGCGTCGGAGCAGCATTGGGACTCGCCTGAGGAGCTCCTTGAGGAGATGAGCCTGCCGTCCAGCCCCAGCCCTGTATCCACTCCGAGTGCCTGCGCCTCCCCGAGCCCCTGCACCAGTCCGATACCCGACACAGTTCCGTTCCACTGCCCCTGTCAGACGTCACCCCAAACTCAACCCTGCTCTTGCCACTGCCCTCCAACTCCTCCCAGCAGCGACTATGACAGCTGCTGCTCTGAGCCAGAGGATTACCAGTGCAAAAGATGCCGCTGGACATGACGTAGCAGTCAAGACGTATTTGTAAGTGTTTGGCACACAGCTATTCTACCATTGCCAACAAGAGAATCTCCTGTTGAAAATCATGGAGACAAGAGCAATCTCATCTATTAGCCAATATTTCTTTATTAACACTTTGACTCGATTGTTGCTTCTCTTTTTTAATTTAGCAAGTTTATGACATTGAGACAACTTTGTCAATGAATGGGGAGCAGGGAGTGAGTGTGTGGTGAGTAAGACATTTAATGAAGTTGAGATATTAGAGTGACATATGGGTCATTCATTCTCATTTTAGCCAATTGCTATCGTGGGGCTAATCAGAGCCATTTGTACTGCTCTGGTTTTTTGTTTCATTTTTTTTAATATGCCAGTCACTGTCTTTGGAATGCCTAATGTTTGCCAGATTAGACTCTGAATCTTGTGAAAGCGTTCACTACCTTATTCAGGGATAGACTTCGGGGGAATTACTTTTTGATACTGTGGAGACTACTTTTTGTACAGTAAACGTGTGTTTTGTAATCAGCATTTGGCTTTGGATATCAACAGTGGTTGTGGTCTTGCTTACAAGAGGATTTGTTTTTCTATTTACAGTTATGCTTTGTTTATGAACTTTCTTACTCAGGAAATTCTCCAAAATAAAACAAAACAAAATGAAAAGTTCTGTTGTAGTTCATTTTTATAGGCAGAAACAAAACATATGTAGCCAATGGAGGCCTCTCTAACAATACATCTTGTATTTATACATAACAAACTGAGCATTGTATCGAAATAATACACATTATGTAACTAAATATATTCTGCTCCTTGAATCTGTTGAAGTTCTGAGGAGTATAAATAGTGCTTTACTGGAAGGTGAACATGATATCTGAGGCATATTTCTAGCTTGTAAACATTGACATTAACATATTAGCAGCAAAGTGGTGACAAAGTGTCATTAGAAACCGGACTAATCCTCGCTGGCGTCCATCCATCTCGTTCTGAAGTGGACAAATTAGTCGAGGACCAGCTGGGAGTTCTGGGCTGTGAAGCAGCGGTACACTCTGGCTGATATCTCCGGTCCTATACGTCTCTCTTTCCCTCCGCTTTTCACTAAGAGACCAGCCAGCAGCCCCTTTCTGTCCTCCTCTGACCCCAAGCTCTGGTACGCCTAAAAAAAACATGCAAAAAAGAAATGCTCTTTTTGTGGAAGTTCCTTCAGGACATAGACATTTAGCAAATAGTATCCTTACACATTGTGATTTTATATATTCACACCTATGATTTAGCTAAGTCAAAAATATATATTTTAAATATAAATAACCAAGTTAAAGAAAAATAAAATACAGTTGTTTTTTTATGGGAGGCACCGTGCTCTACGCACTGAGCTCTAACCATGCTGTAGTGAACTCGGGCGTACCTGCAGCAGCAGCTGAAGAGACGGGTAGGCCGCAGTCACAGTGGAGGCCACAGCATGGCTAACTCTGTTCAGCTGTTGGATCTGCTTGCTCCAGACCTGGATCAGCCCCGAGCCGTCCCTCTCCACCCGAACCCCGCTGGCCCACAAACCATCCATGCAGAAGGGCAGCTCCGACCGTTCTGTCAGCAGTCTGTAAGGACATGGAAGAACATCTTATAAGTGAGGGAAGATTAGTCGGGTATGAATGTGATGGTATTAATGAGATGATATCCAATATCATCATATTTCTGGTACTGCTCTGTGAAAGTTACTATATTAACTTCAGGGAAAAATGGACATGTCTGATGGAAATGTTCCTTGTCTGTTAATGTGACAATGACTAGAGTTGCTGCGTACTTGAAAGGGCGCTTTGACAAGGCCTTGGTGACAGCACACACATGGTTAGTAATGTCCTGCCAGCAATCCAGGAAGACCAGTGAGATATTCTTGCAGAGCTGTAGGTACACAAGAACCTGGAGAGAAATGGAGACAGTAGCAAACAAACACAAAAACGTTATGTGCTCGAAACGTGATTAGTTCTAGCTAATACCTACTCATATACTTTTAAGTGTACAGGAACATGTGTATGTCACCTTGAGATACCTTTCACCCTTCTGAAACAACTGAGTGGTAAAACATCGACAAAAACAACATGTAAGATCAACTAGTCCTCGCATTACAGCAAGTCTCAGGAGGGAAGAAATTCAAAGTAAACTGACCTCCTCGATGTCCAGATCCTCCATCCCCAATTTTGATTGTAGCGTCTCATCTAGTAGATGCACGCCACAAGCATCAGTCCTGCTGGTAAATGAAAGCAATAAGTCAAGTCAGAATGTTTACATGAAAGCCAACACAGGATAAGAGTTTTATCTCACCGGAGATTAAGTTAATAATCAAGAATGTAACTGGAGATTACACAAACCTGTAATCTGGCTGAGAGTCGGTTATTAACAGAGTGACCACCTTCTTGGCATCACGGTTGAGACACTCCAAAAGAGGACTGAGAAAAGACCCCGCCCCCGTCTCCTCCCCTTCACTGCCCATCATCTGCAGTGGCAACAAAATAACATGGAGGAGGGCACAGAGGGCAGCATGGACGCTACAACAAACATGCTACAAGGCAGCCTACCTGAGGTCACAATCACAACAACAGTCCCCAGCGTGTAGGCTGCCTTCTAAGCTAAATGATTACGACCTAAAAGGTTGCTTACTTTCTTCACAGAGATCGCCATGTCCATGAAGTCGGTCAGATCCAGCACCAAAACCACTTGCTCCTCCTCCACAGAGCCTTTGCCATCGTCTCCCTGCTAAAGGCAAAACAGTAAGAATCAAGCTAAAGAAAATAGAAGAATACATAAGTAGAAATGCAGCAAATGAATAAACGTATTGCAGCCAAAATATCACAATTAATTCAAATGTAACAATGCATATGGCAGGGCCCTGCTGTAGAACCAAGGTCCAAGCATGCATAAGATCTATATTCACTTTACAGATGCAGATAGCACATGGTGTAAAGACAACATGCAAATGTGGATATGTACAATACTAGCTGGTAGGTGTAAGAGCGACATGCACAGAGGCTATGTCACGAGAAGCATGAGGTGCTTACCTGAGGAAAATCTCTGGTCCAGGTGATGCTGCGTGGGAGCTGCTGGCTCTCGATGCTAAACCTCCACTCAAAGGCAGCCAGGGTATCCAGCAAGATGTCCGAGCCACCCTGTTGCAGAAGAGCTGCAGAGACGCACACACAGGATGTACACACTAGATGAACAGACTTGTGCATATGCTGCATTTCAGCCTGTTGACCCAGTTGTGGAAGACATTGCCTTGTCAGACGATGCAGGAGCAAAATGAAGCCAAGTAAGAAGTAGTAAGAACAAAATGTAATATCATTTAAATCAATATCCCTGATGTTTTATTGCAATGCAGTATTGCAATGTGTACTTTGTACAATCAAATCAATTTAAAATAAGCTTTTCCCTAACCAGAGTGTTGACAAACTGTTCCATTATGGTCGATACAAAGAAAACGTCGACAGCACGTGAAGGCAGCATGATGTACCTGGATCTATGCAGACAGTCAGACACTTGAGGCAGTTCTCCGGCCTGAGGCTCTTCAGGTTCTCTGCAGCCTCCCTCCTCCTCTGCTGCTCCTGTCTCATCTCCTCTTTCTTCCGGGCCCTGGCGGCCTTGTGCCTCTCCCTCGCCTCCTTCTTCTCCCTGGCCGCCTGCTTGTCCGCCTCTGTCTCCTCCTTGGTGCGGCGTTTTCTCGCGGGACTTGGCGTGCCGCATCCATCTGGTCGCGGGGAAGACAAAGCAGACAAAGCTTGACTTGACTCACTTTTTGTGGACGACGATGGGAGGGTGTTGCTCCTCTGGTCTGGACTCTCGTCGTCCACACAGTCTGTGCTGACTGTTACTATTTGACTGCTCTCATCACGGTTTAAATCGGGTTTTGTCTCAGCGTCGCTTCCCTCCGATTCAGATATTTCCCACGTTTTAGCTCTACGCAACACAGACATTTTAAGACATAATCAAAAACATCCAAAACAAAAATATACAACACACACTACTCTTAAATGTGAAGCGTGGAAAAGCAGTGTTTATCACCCCGATGGTGTCCGCCGAGGGACAAACGATTCAAAACGCGCTAAAAAGGCCTGTTCTCATTTTTCTCCGCTAGAAACCTTTATAAAGGAAAGATCCTTTTTTTTTTTATAAACCTACAGTAGATTGGATATATTTAATTAAATTAATATTTAATTATTTGATTAAACAGCAGAAGACAGAGAGACACAGCAGCTGTCACAAGGTGGACTACAGACCAGCTGACACATCTATCCTATTGTTTTATTGGATTAAATCAGGACACACTGATAAAACACTGATTGAATGAGTGGGATGGGAATTAAAAAAGTTGCTGTACTTTGTGTCCTTACACTTGGCAGCATATTAGAAACACATTTAAGACTGTAATCTAGTCATAGGCTATTCGATTTTATTATCTGAAAAATGAGAATATCAATATGCAGATATTGAGGTAACCAATGCAGTTGTATCGTCAACATCAGACTAAAGACTAAGTTATTGATTATAGATTTATACTTTTTGTTCTCCATTGTTTTTTGTTTAGTTTTTTTTGCTAATTCTTTCTTATTTTATTAAACTGAAACTTCAATTAAGTGTATTTTAGGGATGTTAATGCTGCATCAAAAATGTATTGGATAAAACACGAATAAAGTTTTTATAAACAATATTTTCATTCCATGCTTTGCTTTCATTTACATATTGGGAACATATATGGATCCCATACTTAATTATAATTTAATTGAAAAATGTTATTCTGACCAAATTAATGATAGAAAACACAACACACAATTTAAATCTGTTTGTTCCAGATTATATAATGCATTTTGACTAGACTGACCAGATCAGTTTTATTTCTTTTTATAATTTAATGGGAAAGTATGTCGATTTATTGAAATAACAATTTTGTTTACATTTTCTTCCAGACTTTTTTTATGCTGTAAAATGACATAAAAACAACGCATTCCCATCAAATTGGTGTTAGGCTACTTAATGAGAACTTTGTTAAATCATCCTATCCTATTTAAATACTTTAAATATTCTAAAACTATTTTTTTTTTAAAGTAAATACTATTCTACTGAGCTGTCTAGAAATTTTTCTCAATAAAGTTTCCGCATTAAAAAAAAACAAAACACAAAGATAACGTAAGATGTGTCGCTGCGAGCGCAGATTTACAAACCATCCGCTGCGTCCTTAACAGGAAGCGATCGATCCAGGCAGTTTAAAGAGCTGCGGTCTGCGGACACCAGAGGAGAGTTGTGGCGGACCCCAACGTAACCTGCTAGCATGCTACACTAGCCTGCGCACGTAAACAACACAGAAGGATGTGATTTGGAAGTTTTCTTTAACTGCCGCTGTCCTTTTTTTTTGCTCACCATGACGCAGCCGGCGGAGAAAGGTAAGTTTCGTCTGACTAAAGCTTTGTTTTTCAAAAATAACTTAAAAATTTGCATAACTAACTGTCTCGTAACCCTCCGTGTAGCTTACTCGCCCAAAACAAATTGGCCCACTGAATGACCAACTCAGCATTTTACACTTCAAGTGTCGTGAAAGAGCTCATGTGACTAAATGGGAAGTTTGAAAGCTTGAGGTTAGCAGTAAGCAGGTTAGCAGGTTTTGGTATCTCATGAACGTATTATAAATTATACATATCATTTACCACCACTAACAACAGTTTGTTTCCTCAGTGAAGCAACATTACACATAACATTTCCCTTTGGATCAGCTGACAGACTGATTAAAGTCCTCCTCCACTCAATAATGCTTTTCTCAGTGGTTGAATGTAATTAAGTACTACTTAAATGTAACTTAAGCACATTTAATGTAATTACTAGTTATTTTGCAGATTCAAATGATTAATACAAAATAAAATTCAGCTAATGAATTATGACGTGTCCTAATGGATTAAGCTACCTTCCAGTGATATGATACATATGATTCTGAAAAGGGCCAGTCTGCATAATGAGTACTTTTGGTACTTTTAGTAAGTTGATGCTAATACTTTTTCTTTTAAGTAAGATTTTGAATGCATGACTTTTACTTGTAACACAGTATTCTTACACCACTGTTCTTTCTCATTGTGGCTTCACTTAAATATTTGACCTTCACTGTGCAGAATGAGCAGGTCATTTAACTTTTGTGTGTATTCAGAGTATTTTAAGACTTAAAGCACATCTGGAGGGTATATTTAAAGCACTGTGTTAACGCCAATAGTTAATAGGAGACGTATGGGTGTGAGATTTCCCATCCGAGTACTCCCATGTTTTATGGTTAGAATATATTCTGTAGGTATAAAATTCAGTTGAGGTTTCAATAAAACTACAAACCAACATGCTGATATCGTTATAGGTGAATTACTGAAGTGTTCAGTGGTGTTGGTATCTGTTCCTGTCCATGTTTTAGACAGACTTTCATAGTGAAGTTAGACCCTTAAATTAAATAGCCAGGAAGAACCGGTGATCCATTCGTAGTTTTTTGTCTTTTTTTACAGTGTATTATCGCTTCGTGGTGCTGTTCTTCAACTGCCTGCTGACATTTGGCTCCTACTTCTGTTTTGACATCCCCAGTGTTTTGCAGGATCAGTTCCAGGGGGTGAGTAAGAGGTGGCAGGAGGGCAGACCAGCTTAAAGATGCTCTCAGAATCTCAACATAACCGTTGTAGTTTGGTGTCACAATTCCAGAGACTGTCCTCAGCTGTGTGGCATGTTAGATAATAACTTTAATCTCCTAACAGAACCTGACATGTCCCAATGCAACATTGATCAATGGGACGGTGGACTGCGTGGAGGGATTGGGGATGAGCCCTCAGCAGTACAATCTTCTTTATGCCATCTATGCTTGGACGTAAGCGCACACACACACTCACACACACACACACACACACACACACACACACATTGATTCTACTGTGATATACTGATAAATAGCTTATCAGAAAACAGCTACAGTTGGTGCTTTTCGCTCCTATCAACAGGAATGCCATAGTGGTGGTCCTGGCTGGGTTCCTTATTGACAAATTAGGAAACCGCTGTAAGTCTACATACAGTATATCTTATCTGCAAATCAAACAACTGACTTCTGGTAACTTGATTCTCCTTTCCTCATCTCTGCAGTTGGAGTATTTCTGTTCTCTTTTCTGTGTGTTCTGGGCTCGTCGCTGTTTGCACTGGGTTCCCACTTCAAAGGAACTCCCTATCTGCTGCCACTTATGCTCACAGGCCGGCTACTGTTTGGATCAGGCAACGGATCTCTGACCAGTAAGGCCACCTTACACAAGCCGTGCAGATTTATACTCTTTGCAGTGTCGGCTCAGAGGGATGTTCCTAAACCGCTCTCACGTCTACGTCCTCATTAGTCGTTCAGAACCGCATCACTGCCTTCTGGTTCAAAGGGAAGGAGCTGGCCCTGGCTTTCGGTCTGACCCTGGCGTTCTCTCGCCTCGGATCAGTCCTGAACTTCTTCCTCACCCAGAAGTTTGAAGAAACATATGGCATGCAGTGGACACTCTGGGGTGGTAGGTAATGAGGGGAGAGAAACCACAGGGTTAATCGCGTGACTGAATTTTATGTTATGTGAAAAAGGTTAAAGTAAGAATATTTTCCCATGCTACATTGCACGTGATGCTTTGTTTTCCAGGTGCAATACTGTGTGTGCTGGGCTTCACATCTGCCGTTATGGTCAGTGTCTTAGACAAGATCGGAATGACGCAACTGGGTCTTGATGGCGCCATCCAAGCGGAGTCCCGCAAAGTGGTATGAACAATATCTGACCTTAGGTTTTTAGTTTTTTTAATTCATTACATTCTTTGTTCTTTGTCCTGAAGTGATTGTGTTTATCTGTGTGTGTGTGTGTGTGTGTGTGTGTGTGTGTGTGTGTGTATAGAGGATTCAGGATGTGAAGCTCCTGTCACTAAGATACTGGCTGCTGGTTCTCACCATCATGTTCTTCTACAACGGCATCTTCCCGTTCATCGCAGATGCCAGGTAGAGCTATCAACACACCACATGTTCATGTTCCTCGGGGATGAAAAATGACAAAAACTCTCCGAATTGACAGCATTTTAGACCTTTACAGACAGACTTTTTGTATATAATTAAATTCCTCTGGGATGTGTATATATATCATAAAACCACTGTTTGTATGTATATGTATGTATGTGTGTGTGTATGTGTATGTATATGATCCTAGTGGATCAACACTTAATACAAATATGCTGTATTTTTCCTGTTTAGTAAGTTCATTCAGGATAAGTACAGTGGCTACAGTCAGAAGGAGGCAGCTTATATCGCTGGTGCGGTTTATGACAGCTCCCTGGTCCTCTCAGCCAGCGTGGGCATTCTCATAGTACGTATTTATAACCTAAACCTGTTCCTAAACTCTTCAAAAGTTATGCCACATGAAGCAACATAAAATAAGCAGCCGGTGTAGCACGTGACGCTCTCTTGTGCTTGTTCCAGGATTATGTGGGTCTGCGGGGCATTTTCGCAGTGGCCTGTGCCATCCTCACGCTGCCTGTGTTTGGACTCCTGGCCTTCACCCTTGTCCCTCCTCTCGTCTCCACCATATGGCTGGGAGTCACCTACTCCTTTGCTGCTGTGAGTTTTGATCCATTTTAATGAAAGATCAGGGTCCTCTTGCTGCGTGAAATCTAACTTTTGGGCTTGAAACAGTTCGAACAAAGTGTCCTCGATTCGCAGAGAAACAACATTATTTATCAGAAATCCCTATTCAGTCGAATAGAGGAAATTAAAGTATTGTATACTTAATTCGATGATTGAGCTACTGAAAATTTGAATCCTTAAATCAAAACATTGTGTTGAACGTGTTGAAATGTCAGGTAAACTGTTAGGAAAGAATCTGTGGAGAGGACAATATTTAAAGAAAAAATTACAAATTACTATTATTTGCATATTCAAGGTATATTACACTCATCTGTACAAATCTATTTCTGAACCAGATGGGTCTCTTTGTGCAGCATATTTAGGAAAAGCACGTGTCTTGATTTAAACTATCTGTGCTGCATTCCAGGCAAGCATGTGGCCGTCTATTCCCCTCGTGGTACCTCAGGCGACTCTGGGAACCGCCATGGGTCTGGCCACGTCCGTACAGATGGTTGGGATTGGGGTGTCCAATCTGGTTGTCGGGCAGATTCTGGGAACCACGTCCAGGTAGTAAATACTTCCGATCAGGATCTCATTGCAGTGCACCGATGGCTTCATGCTGTATGTTAGCTTTTTGCCTACCGTCACTGTTTTTCTCCTGTATTTCCTGACCAGCGAAACAAAAATTCCATTGTGGCGTTGGCAGAGGATGATGATTTTCATGTTGGCCAACACCATCGGCTGCATCGTCACCTCAGTGCTGCTCAACATTGTCGACCACAGACGGGTCAGTCATCTCACAGAATGCTTGTTTTTAAACTGAATGTGCTGTGTGTGTCGGTTGTCAGCTGATTTTAGCACAGCAATACAGTCTGTTCAGTCCATACTTGTTTTTCTGCAGGGCGGGACCCTGAACAGGACAACCAAGAGGTCCGAGCAGGCCGAGCGAGACTCGGACAGAGAGCCGCTCAACCAGGGAGAGGAAGAGCAAAATGAGGAAGAGGAGGACGAGGCGGCCCGATCTCGTTCTATCAACTCTTAAGTTTTGTTTCCCCAAGTTTGAACATTTCTCTCGGCCTCTTTCTTAAATGTTTATATATACCAGTTTTCAGATTGAACTTGGTTTATTGCACACCTCACTGACACCACTTTTCTCTGTAGTTGCTACAGTAGAAAATTAGGCAGTTTGATTAATCACAATAACAGTATTTACATAGTATATTACAATAGTATAATTATATTGTAATAAATGTAAACCATGTATGGCAGGTTTTTTAGTAATACGGGTAAGAATAATACCTACCAAAAAAAATGTCATCACACATCTGTAATGACATAACTGACTGTGTGAAGCTTACTGAGGTCAAAAACAAATTTTAATGTCTGTTTTTTTTATGACTTTCTATGTAACCAAATGGTGAATATTTGTTTGTTTTTATTTGTAAGTTCATATTTAGAGATTTAATTATGTACTTGGAGAAGGAAATTTGATCTGTTTTACATTGCCACAACAGCAAAAGTAAAATTGAAATAAAAAATGGATACCTTCATGTTTGCTTGGTACCACCCAGTGTTTGTATACTCTGACTCATTACAGCCTGGTTTAGTTCACTGGATAGGACACAAAGAGTGTTTGCATTGGAATATTCACACATATCCTACAGTAGCAGTGGGAACCCACTTGCATGGGGCACCGTTACTAACAGTTACCCACACAAGGTACTTAAAGCAGCTGTAATTTAAATTTTTGTAATAAGGTATCAAATGACAATGTGAAGTGGAATTTATCATTTTAATATATGTCAAATCAGTACTTGAACTGTAAATGTAGGGTACAATTTTAACATGCACTATAAGGTTGACCAGCATAACCAGTGCAATGTCCTTGTAAATACTCTGCGCAGCATGTTTAGCACATTACAGCCAGTAGGCGGCGCTCTCTACAAATTTGTAAGCGTGGGACTGGGAAGGCACCATCATTGTGTGTTTGTCTCCCTGGGTTCTACTTCAGCTACTCAGTTTTTTTTAGTTACTTGAATCCTTTGTAAACAGATATAAGAAACATTTTTGTAAGTCAGTGTGGGTATTTTGGGGGAGGTAGTCATGGTAACTGTACTTTTTCACATCATATCCATCACATTGTCAACAACTACAAGGCTGAATTTAGATAGCTACAGACAAATATGGCACCACCACAACTAAGTGTAACAAGTTTTAGGTATACACTTATTTTCTTCTTATACCTTTAAGCTTATTTGTCTGTAATATAAGAAATGTTATCACATTTGTGAATTGTGAAGCAATGCAGTGTAGTCTGTGTGGAATGGCCCAAACACATTCCTTACTGTATCATTTGTGCCAAATCACATAGCTGTTTTAGTCTTTTTAACAGAAGCATTAATTTCATTGCTATCTTTCTTTATTTCTGAAAATAAAATACATCAGCAGCTACTAAATAAAATGCAGGAGCATAAATCTCTCTCCAAATGTTGAAATTATAAAGCCATGGAATTTCTAGCACTGATTTGTTTTTGCATTGAAAGTATTTATTTGAATGTTTTGCTTTGCTATTTTTCGATATAAGACAGATCCAATCAATTATTCTTGGTATGCCAGGTGTTTAATCTGAATTTGAGCAACTTGAATATATATTTTCTGAATTTTTAAAACTTGAATTTTTGATTCAGAAGTTTGTTTTTGACAATTTGAAAGGATGAATTCAGAGGTAAAAATCTGCAATGGAAAAAATATTCAGTGCTACAAATGTGGCTTTAAAATTTCAAAATATCATGAGACAGATATACTTCCACATACACATCCTCTAAAATGATACTGCTATTGAAGATTTTCCAGGCAGGACCACAATTAAATGTTGGTGAATCTAGTTTTATTTTTTCTATTTCCTAAAGGTGAAAAAGTAAATTTTCATTTGTGTTAAATGAGTGAAAGGGTTTGCAGTTCAATTTTTGAGTAATGTTGATGACATAGGTGTATTTTTGCCAAAAAAGTGAAGTGAAACATGCTTAAAGGCAAATTTGAGAGCACCTAAACTGATCTAGCTAAATAACCTTGTCTGACCTTGAGTAATGCTGCTTATTCTAAAGTCTAAAACCTCCTGTCCCTGACTCCCTGTGCCAGGTTAAATGTGGAAAGTCTCCTAAGAATTCATAAGACTACAGTCTGTGCCGAATAACACAATAGATTACTGAGAAAAAAAAATCAATCACATGTACAATATTTGCAGTTGGAGGATTTTGGAAATTCATTATTTTGTGTCCAGATGGTCCTTGTATTCGATCATAATCCACCCAAATATCAGTCAGAAAATGCCCGACTTGTACAGACATGGTTGACATTTACTGAAGATTGAAATAACATGATTTTAACCGCATACATAACTGGATGACACAATACAGAGCTACATCCCATAATCTTCTTAAAGAGTCCTCCAATTGCAAGATGAGTAAAAGGATGCATCTCATGTGACGAAGTCAAAGTTACAGGAATGGGGGAGAGAGCGTCATTCCTTTAACTCAGATCTTCTATTTACCATGACGAGAAACCCTAAAAATATACCCCACTTAATCTTCTTAAGGGGCGTGTGTTGGGAGTTAGTCTTTGACTGCCTGATTGACAACGCGCACACGCGCGCACACACACACACACACACACACACACACACACACACACACACACTGAGTCAGTCACAAAGCCTTAGAGAGCAACTTAATACCTGACATTCAACAAAGGGATTTGACATCTTGAGGTTTGCTTTATGGTTTCTCACTTGGAGTCAGTCTGCAGCGTGAATTGTTAACATGTCGGGCCTCCTCAACCTCAGCAGCCTGGGTAAGATCTGCGGCTCCAGTCACGGCAATGAAATGGTCGTTTTGGACCGGGTCAAGAGGAAGAACTCTGTCAGGCGCATGTCAATTATTGAAGATGGTGACATTGCAGAGGTTCTCTACCTTATTCCCAAACAGTCCATGATGGAGCAGATTCCTTTCCTCAACCCCAACGACTACATCCTGTGTGAGAAGTTGGCCAGTATACCTGCAGAGATGTCAGGTAATGAATCATTTACTTCCTTATGTGGTTGATATAGAAATTACTTTTTTATTACACTCCATAATATATGGCATATGACAAAATTATTAATGAATTTCTAAGCATGAATAGGCTGAATAATGATTAGATAATGCAAACTTGCAAATTCCTGTTCTTGTATTTAATGAAAAAGAGATTGAGAGTACTGAGGTATACCAAAATAATTCTGTGTTGTGATAAAGACTGTAGAAACAAGAAATCAAGCTACAAGTTGTTTCTACACAAACATAAATTCTCAGCGTTTGCATCATGATGTATTTGACAGACACAATAAACCATTTCCCTCATAAACCGACACTTTTAGTCTTAAGAGTAAAAGACTGGAAAAGCGCTAGATTCCCTGTGTGTCTGAGTCTCATGAGGATGTAAAGGATGAGGTGAGGAGATGAACATCATCTATGTGGTCATGTGCTAGATAAAGATGAGTACTGTGTTCATTGCTGCCCTATCGGTCAAACTATAGGATATGGGACTATGATAAGATAAAGCACACAAAGCACGACTTGTTGCCTCATGGTTAAGAACAACGGATGGAGTTGTAACAGGAAGGAGTGAATCTTGTGACTTTGTGTGTTTGCTGCCCAGTATATACATCCCAGTTACAAATGAGGTGACTCTTGCTTGCAAGCATTATGATGTTTGTTGGTATTTAACTACCATCATCTCACTGACACTAGACGGCATCAGGTTTTCTGATTGCCGCGACACACACACACACACACACACACACACACAATCCTGCCCTCTGTGTTTTGGACCACCCCCTTTTCCTTTGGACCAGCAGTCCAGTTAGTCCCTCTCCTCCCTCTGATCTGCTGCAGTGAGCGCTCCCCCCAGACGTGTAGAGACCAACTGTCATGAAAGGGAAAGGTAGACATTTTTGAGATGAGAAAGAAAGAACGTGTGTCTGCTTGTGCATATTGTCTTATGTTTGTCTTTCTATACTAACATTTTTGTCCGAGAAGACCGTATTACTTTACACATTTTTATGTTTCAAAAAGTCTGTTTTGCTTGCAATCTTTTTGGCGTTCTATGTGAAATGGCATTTGATTGTTTTTAACATCAAAACAAATATTTCTCCTGACTTTGTCTGAACTGTTCCGGCAGGTAGTGTTATAATATTCTTGTGTTATACATTGTGTTACATTGTACAGTGTTTAAACAAAATTTTATTTATAATTTGGTATGGCTCGGTTGATATTTGGCTATGTGACAGCTCTAGTATTTGTATTGTGAAAACAAAATAACATTGTTTTTTGCTATATGTTTTCAGATTTTTAATACGATTATGATTCTCAAGCCATTCCCAAATCTAGAAACTGTGTTTGGAGATAAAAAAAACAGTGGTTGCCAAGTGGGGAAAAGTGCAAACACAGCTGTTGCAGCTACTCAGAGCATTGTAATTGGTTTAGACCAGCAAATTATTTTAGCAGTACCTCTGAATGAGGCAGTGTTTTGCTGTAATTATTCTATTTTGCTGTCACGGGGGAACAGATTTGGTCTATTGTGAGTAAACTGCTGTGGTGACTCAGTCAGAGTAAAGTTGTGGAAGAAATACTCATTTCATTAAACTAGTGGCTGTTGAGATAAAAGCCTCTTGCTGTTCTGATAATGTAGTCTGGTGCTCCTGGTACTGAATGGAAGTCGTTAAGTTGAGCTTTTAAATTCATTTCACTTCTCAAAGTTACTGAGCTTTAAGTAGTGTTTTAGTACACGTAAGATGTACACATGCCCTCGTTACTCTGGGAGCGATTCCAAACGTTTTCATATCAATTCAAGTGCATTCCAAATAGGAAAGGCATCTGTGCACGATTATCTTTAGTGAATGAAAAAGACCCTGAGATTTTCACTCCATTATGTTCCCAGCAAGCTGGGTGATCCTTCTGAAAATCTTTTCACCCCAAAACATTCAAGGCCACTAAAAGCTCTAAAGAAACTATTATTAACACAATAATCTTGTAGTCCATGTAATTCTTCTACTAATATTTGTAATAAAAAGTATTTATATGATCTTACTGAACGGTTAAAAGTAAAGTCTTACGGTATTATTAAGCATAGCTAACATTTCATCCCTTTGTACTCAAATTAGAATAAGGGATATATAAACATCTACATAAGATATTCTGGATACTTAATATAGATACTCCCTCACTTCTTACACACATGTACAAACGGAGATGCAGGTTTTCATAGCTGGAGATAGTGGGTTGTGAGATTAGCTGTCCGTTTCAGGTTTCTCTCCATTTGTTGTCTTTCTAAATCTACCATTTGCTAATACTTGACACCATATCAGCTTCACATTCTGGGAGAGATCAAGAAAGAGTTGAAGACATTTTGAATTCTTCAACTCTTTCTATCCCAGGACTCAGTTTTACCATTTACACAAGAGCAACAACTAAAAGATAAAAGGGTATACTTTATATACAGGCTAATACCACACACATACTGTATTGCACCGTATATTGTATTATTGTACAAACATAATACAATATAGTATAGTTCTTCTCCAGTCAGTTTACCACAAAACAAAAATTTAAAACATTTATAGACTGTAGCAGTTCTTCTGTGCATGTCACCCATGACAAATGGCTTGGAAACTTGTGTTGGCGCCACAGCTCTGTCATTAACAAACATCTGAGGCTTTCTAGGACAAAGGCTAGTTTGGCCGGGTTTTCAGTCATCAAAGCGATGAGTTACATTCCTGCTAGGATTATGTTAAGTCTGGCAGAAATAAAACTTGTTTTCACAATAGTTTTTCATCACACAATGTCCTTCTACTTCTCTTCTACTGCCAGAAATAATCTCAAAATGTGTATGCAAAGCCTTTCTCTGTCAGTATGGCCAAAAAGTAACAGTAAAATGTGTATTGTTGCAAAAATCACAAGTTTGTTCTAAAGCTGTAGTTGTTGTTTGCACGCTTATTAGATTTCTTACTTATCAGACTTCATTACACTTCCCCAGGATGTTATGTCTTGGATTACAAGTCTTTGTCACATACAAGATGAATGCTTTTTCATCAATAATACAGTGTGCACTGCAGCAGCTGGCCTATAGTGTAAGTCTATAATCACCACAACACTGCATCATGTAAACAATGGTTTAACTTTGTATTTAAAACTGCAGCTACAGTAAACTTTATATGAATCTTTGGAAAGCATGCAGCCTTTATCTAGTTTGTTGCAACATGCTTGTTACCATAGTGACAAATCTCTCCTGTTGTGGGGCAGAGTTGGGGCCACATACCAATGGTACTTGACTCAATTTTCTCCGTATTCATGAGGCTGAGGTTGGTAGTTGGAACAGTTCCGAAAACATTTTCCCTTCCAGCTGTAAGTGTGTGGAAATCTTTCTGTTTGGGTCAAATAAGTTTAGATACTCCTCCACGTTCCAGCTGAGATTACCTGAGATATATTTCTAGTGCATTTGATTCATAAGTGAATTGGTTATGTTTTCTTCTGTGGTCAACTGTACATGATGAAGCTCATGTGTCATCTATTTGTATGCTGCGTGTCCACACACTGGGAGACTGAGCGCTCTCAAAGTGTCACATTCTTTCCCCTCTCTCCTCTGCTAATCACATTCAAGACCTCTCAAGTGGGCTGTGATTAGATTGTACAGGCATCCACTGCTTCTGCTGCCCTATCTCTGAAAGAGATAGAAGGCGAAGGAATGAGGTTGAGCTTTGTTATTACAGTATCAGACACATACAAGTGCCAGCGCTCACATAGAATATTCTTAAAAATATTGTTATAGATGCAACGTCACAGATCAAACTCTTTCGTAAAAAATAATGGCTTCTTGGTGAGCCCTTGTCTGTCTTTGGGAGCTTCTCTAAAGATTACCGTGACCGTGTATTTGTGTTTCTGTGCGTGTTTGTACATTACGTTCAGTTATGTAAGCACTGACAGGACACTTCTGAGGGACTATTGTATTGTAATGAACTGCTCAGGTAGAAAAGGACAAACCTACTGCATAGACGAGAGAGACCGTTACACTGGGAGACATGCTAGCAGCGTGGCTTTATGGATCCATGCCATGAAAGTTTTCACTTCTTCAGTAAAATACCTCGGCATCTACTCGACGGATCGACACTGAATTTTGAACAGACATTTATTGTTCCCAGATAATGTGTTGTAATAACTTTGGTGATCCCCTGATGTTTCCTTTTCTTGACAACTAACTATTGGATGGATTGCCATAAATTTAGATGTCCATGTCCCCCCTTGAAATGTAATGTAACAACTGTGTTTATCCCTTCCTTTCCACATTGTCAGCCAGTCAGTATTTTAATATGTCCAGAACTTTGTGATCAAATCAAAAACTAGTGACATTCCCATCAGTCTAGGCTCTAGGCCTACTTTCTGTTTATTCCTAATTAAATGTTAGCATGATAGCACACTCAACTAAGTTAAGTTTGTTTAGTAATGTTTAAGTAGTGTTTACCATGTTTAACACGGTAAACATTATAGGTGCTTAACATGGTCATTGTAAACATGCCAACATGCAGATGTTAGCATTTAGCGTTAGCGCAACGCACCGATGTGTACTCACAGAGCTGCTAGCTTGGCTGTAGACTCTTTTTTATTTATTGTAACAGGCCAGATTGCTAAACCAACCAGAACGTTTAACTTTTCAACTTTCCCACATGATAAAACAATAAAACAAGCAGATTCTGTAGGCCTATAGGCGGACTAGTACTTTCTGGATACAAACATGAGAGTGTGGAAATTACTTGCAAACAGTTACAAGAGGTTACATATGTTAAGAGTTGTAGTTATTTAAAATAAATTCTTCAAGAGGCAACCTGGTAGTTTAGAGACCAAACCACTTAATTTGGATTTTTCTTTCCAGGCACTGTAAAAAGACATTGTATGTGCTTATATGAATTTGTCAAGACTTTAATGATTCATTTATTTCTCCCCCTCCTGTAGTGCTACATTCTCACTCGAGTCCTCCAGCAAGGAAGCGGGTCATCCAGTGCTTCAGATGTGGGGCGTCATGCAAGGGAGAGGTGCTGCGAGTCCAGAACAGCCACTTCCACAAACAGTGTTTTACCTGCAAGGGTGCGTGCCATCAGTATGTTGATGTGAGCAGATGCAGGTGCACTTGTGGAGTGCCCTGCAATCCCACCTCAGTCAGAATAGACTCAAACATTATCAGGCGAGCTTAGTGTTGTCCTCCCTGTAGGTGTTCTGTGTCTAAATGTGGATGTTTGCAAAAACAGAGAGCAATCCAACGAACACAATTCTTCATGTGCATTCTTAAAGAAAAGGTTACTTTGTAACATTAATGTGATCAGAGGCCTAGTAATGCATTACTCTAGTGTTGTGGTGTTATTTAGCGCTGGAGTGCTGTGGTGGGGTTTGACACTATGATTAAAACATCTATTAACAATTTATATGCAAGCAGTAACGCAAGTGATATTTGACCCTTTATGTTGCATTGAAACAGTCTATTTTCAGTAGATTATTACAAAATAGTCTACATCAACAATGGGCTGTTGTGTCATATACCAGAGTTACTGTGTTTGGTGGAAAACATATTTCCTCAGCAGGCTTTTCCCCCCACTAATCGAAACTGACAGGCCTCTCATGTTGTTGCCCTTTCATCGCATTGTGATGGTGTTTACAGGGCAGAGGAAACAAAGAGACTTTCAGAGCAGAGAAGTCTGCAGTATTTTAACAGTGGGAAGACCTGGGGATCAAAGGGGTCACTGGTTTCACATTGAATGGGAATAAAATTGAATAAAAATTCAAACATTAGCAAAGGTTTATTACCTATCTTTTTTTGGTTTAGTGATCCATAAAAGTTTTATCGAAGTACATTTTACTTTATGGTACAGTAAGAAGGGGAATAACAATTATCAGAGTGATATTAATATGGGAAATATTATTGTTAGTCTTAGAATTAGTATAAAAGCAGAATTGTGGGCAATATTTATACATTAATGAATATCATAAGATAAATAAAGATTAATTTGGTTTTCACTACAGTTATTTGTTTGTAAGTTAAATGATTAGAGTTAGAAAACCTTTCTTTTCAATAAAAACCCACGTACATTGGGAG
Source organism: Nannoperca australis (assembly GCA_036023655.1). Classification (NCBI taxonomy): domain Eukaryota; kingdom Metazoa; phylum Chordata; class Actinopteri; order Centrarchiformes; family Percichthyidae; genus Nannoperca; species Nannoperca australis. Next base: position 14,851 of record JAVQJD010032491.1, on the reverse strand, counting down.
TGAGTTGCAGTGCGACAGGAATAGAGCAGCATAAATCTGTCCTTGGCATCACAACGCATTCGGTTGTAGCAGGTTCAGAGTGACAGTGTCGGAAATGGGTTGGGTGGTATCAAATGACTCCAAACAAGCTGATAGAAAACACTGCATCCCTGTCAGTCACTTGTCACTGGGCTTGACACACACGCACACACACAAACACTTCCGAAACCCTGGCAGGATCATAAGGTCAGACAGCCCAAATAGCGTTTATCTCATCCCTTTGATGGATTACACAGTTGCTGTTAACAGCCTAAAAAAGTTATTGACATAGTTATGGACAAAAATACAAAACAAGTAAAAGATTATTTTATACAGAGCAGGTGTGCTATATAGTAAGAATCTGGTCCCAGAGCTCTTTACAAAATTATTAAAAAAATAAACATAAATTTAAATGTCAAGCAAAAAACTAAATAAGCAAACCAATACACATAAAGGCAAATAAATAACTGATGGGATTTTAGAATGAGTTCTGACTACTATAATAATCGGCCTCTATATCTGCTAGGCATTTAGCAGCTTTTCACCAGCTATGTTAGCTCACGAGCTAGTTGCTAGTTTCTATCCGAGCTGTTTTGACGGAAACAGCTGCCTGCTGAGACTGAAAACTAGGTTGATGAGCGGAGCCAGACAACCAAAACAATGCTCACAATGTTCACCACTACAAATGACACCTTTCACATTACACATATGATCCAAAAATAATATTAAAAAATGTAACCATGCACCTTTAATGTTTTCTGTTGTTGTTAAACCTTGCCAACTACTCTCCATGGTGTGTGTGTGTGTGTGTGTGTGTGTGTGTGTGTGTGCGTGCGCAGTGTGTGGCTGTGACTTGGCTCAGAGTGGCTTCTTGATGAAGAATGGTGACTACCTCTGCCCGCTGGACTTCCAGAGGCTTCACGGCACGCTCTGCAACAGCTGTGGGGAATTTGTAGAGGGAGAGGTGATCACAGTCTTGGGGAAGACCTACCACCCAGCCTGCTTCGTGTGCTCCAACTGCAAGTAATTGGTTTTAGTTTTAGTCATGCAAACGCTTTTGGAGGCAGAATAATTTCATTCTGAAACTGTGTGTATACCTCTGTCTCTTTCTGTGTTTCTCAGACATCACTTTCCTGCAGGGGATTGTGTCACCTTCAGTGGGAAAGACTGCCTCTGTCAGCGCTGTATTCAGCCCGTGTCTCCCACTCCTAAAGACTTCAGCCATCCCAGTAGTGAGTGCATTCGTGTACATTTTACTCTCCAAGCGAGGACATTTGATCCGGTGTGTAATGAAGCTTTAAAATAGATGAAATACTTTGATCCCATACAGACATAATCAGACAGTGGACAACGCTCTGAACATTTGCCAGCTGTGACTCCTATGCCAGCTACCTGTTTATTTAGTTTATCCTGTGCTTAAGAGTCATTCAAGGTCAGTGCCACATCTGTCAACCTCCTTCATAGGGAATCCACTTTTCTGCAGATGACACGTCTGATTATATTTGCACATTTCCTTCCTGTGTTTTGAGGAGAAGGAGCAGCGCGTTTTTTAAAACTGAATAACCAGTCATAGATCATCAGGGAAAACACATGAACTCTGCAGGACCTGACAACCGTCACGTTCAACTTTTATCCGAGAGATCACTCGTAATGTCTGGAAAGTCCCTCTCACGTGTGCACTTTTGTCAGGAAGGCAGTCTAACTTTCTCCTGGTACACTGGATATCATTTTCACAACATTAAGTTGACACTAGAAAAATTGCATTTCCTGCAGAAAATGCGTGTGGATGCTGAAAGCTGGGCAGAACTGTGAAATGAATCGCCAGAACTGAAAGCTGAAGTGTATTAGCTGAAGAAGCTATGCGCTAAAATACATTACTAGAAAAAATGGAAGCCAAGCTGTAATATTGTTAATGGTTGTGCTTCTATTAGAACAAATTGTTGAAAAAAGCACAATATTTTGAGTATAAACGGTTGAATAGAAGTATAAATGTCCTTAAAGATCAAGTTGTAACAGTTCAATTGTTTGTGTGGATTAAAATATGTAGAAGTAAAAGTCAGAAGAAGAAATTACAATGCTTTGCTGGAAGTGTAGAAAAGTTAATTTAAAAGAAAAAGTAGGACAACAATACTGTGAATGCTTAATCAGCATTCACACTAATTACCTTACAGATTTGTATAGACAGTAGAACACAACTCTCCACCTCAACATGACCTTTTCCATCTAACAGCTATAGATAGGCCAGGTGTCATTAGAGAAGCCAGACTCCCAAAGCCTCTGAATTAAGAGGATCTTTCCATGGGACTGGACAGAGGATCTACTGGAAACAGCACAACTGTTCAAACAGTTCTGTAATCTCAGATAGACTTTCACTTTTAATGTTTTTATACACGTATATCCAGAAATAATCAAGAAGAACAGAGGTGCTGGATCCTATTTATCACCATGAATAAAAAACATGAATTAACAAAAAGGCAATAGTCTGATGTCCAATGTTTACTCTTAATGAATATGTGTGTGTGTGTGTGTGTGTGTGTGTGTGTATGTGTGTGTTTTCAGACTGCTCTGGCTGTGGTAGATACATCAAGAATGGCCAGGCTCTGTTAGCCCTAGGTGGCCAGTGGCACCTTGGCTGCTTTAAGTGTAAAACCTGCAGGAAAGTGCTGAGCGGCGAATATATCAGCAAGTAAATACAACTCTCTCATTCTTACCTTCTCTTATTCATAATTCTTTCTGTACCTCCCCTCAACTGAGTATATTTTTCCTAATAAGAAAGGTTAGAAATATTGTTAGAAATAGTCACAACTAATACATAGATGAGAACATATGTTTTTAATTTTAGGTGTCTTTATCTTTCAGGGACGGCGTTCCGTATTGTGAGAGGGACTATCAGCATCAGTTTGGGGTACAATGTGAAGCATGTCAGAAGTTTATCACTGGAAAGGTCCTAGAGGTAAGCAATGTTTACTCTGAGTTAGATTTTATCTATATTTGTATCACTTGTTACTGTACGGAAATATATTTTGTGACATGTCTTTTCTCAAAACTGCAATTAATGACTTGACCTGAATAACCATAAAAAACTTTGAAATTACTTTTTGTTCAAGGTAATTGGAAATGTGCTGCTACATGGCCACAACTGGAAAGAAATTGCAGCATGGTTGTAACCTTGATTTCATCTCATTTCCATCCAAGGCCTTCTGACTTTTAAAAATTAATATTTATTTACCGTAATATGCGTTCGGAGTAAAATTTCCTACAGGAATTCCAATGTAATCCTTTTTTTTTTACTTAGATTTTGTTTTTCCACTCATTTTGACTGAATATATTCGTTTAAGTCCCTGTCCAATCAAAAATGTGTTTTCTTATTGTATCTTCACTTGGATGTTTGAGCTTCAGAATGAGGCGTGTGCAGCGTTTGTCTTCACATCCATCTGCTAAAGATGGAAAAGTTTCTTTGTGCTCACCTTAAACCTCAGTGCACTTACACTAACAATGGACTATTCAGTGAAGTAGGAGACATCTTGTGTCCAACATGTTGCATGTTCATAAATTCTGAATCTTTTTAATGTGAGAGAAAAATGTGGAATCTCGTATCAGACAAAGAGAGAAATAATTATTTAAATTTCAAACTGATTATTGTTTCGTCTTAAAACCTGTCTTGAGGGGATCTTTCGAAGTAGCTAGCAAACCCCCACATCCAAAAAGGTCGAGAACCCCTGGCTTACAGTATTATTTGTTCGTTTTTCCTTTGGTAATAAAGCCTTAACTCTGATGCTTTTACCCTTCTCATTTTCTCTCACAGGCAGGGGACAAACATTATCACCCCACCTGTGCAAGATGCAGCCGATGTGCCAAAATGTTCACAGAAGGTGAAGAAATGTATCTGCAAGGTCAGTTTGAGAGAGTAACTGTGTGGATAAACATGATGCACTCATGGTGAGGATATGGATTCGGGCTCTGATTAATGCACACGTTGAAAGTTTGTTTAATTGTTTAAGGTCATCTAAATTTTCAAGTTGCTGTCATTTTGTGTGCCATAATGCAAACTGTCGCTGCCTTCACAGGATCAACAGTGTGGCACCCAGACTGTAGAGACAGCAGCATAACTGAGGACAGTTACATGGTAAGATCTCTGTTTAACACTCAACTTTGTCTTTATGTGTGTGACATGACATGTAATATGTTAGAGGCTGTATCCTGACATGCAAACCCAATTTTTTTATCAAGGCATGACATAATATCAATTATGTAACTTCTCAAAATGAGCTGTTAACATCCATCTGGTATCTGTTTAAATTGCTGTGTTAAATATGATTGTCATTTCAATACACATTCTTATCCTTCCCAGGTCAGCAGATCAAAAACACCTTGTCTTGAATTCTTTTTCTCCTCACGTGAACTGAAGGTCAATATTGTTAGCGGGCCTGCCTGTTTGCACTGATGGTTTTCTAGAGTGAGCAGGCTGTAATCTCACGTTTTGAGATTAACCACACTCGCTTGTTTCACATGCTACATGAACGCTTTGCTCACCGGGGCGGCCAATTAGATCTTGTGTGCTAATTCAACTTTTGATAGCTAGAATAGGAATGCTTCTTATAATTAAAACTATAACTAAAAGTATGATTAAGAGGAGCTTAAAATTTGTAGAGCTGTGCACTATATATTATGTGCAATAATTATTATATTTTATACACAACCTTGAAAAAACAAGTTAGCTTTAGCATGATGGAAGTTCACTGTTAACTGTGCTGCATGCTTGGCTGTATTACTTCCTGTCATCTGCTAGAACTTGGAAAATACTTTCACTGTTAAGTACTGATACAGCTTTCTCGTAACATGTACAAGTACTATGCAAAATACATGTCTGGCTGATTGTGTTAGGTACAAACTGAGTTGTTTTTCTTGAGCTAATTACAATACGGAACAATGCACATAAACTGCATGTAAGGGATAGGGTGCAGTGATAGGATGCAGTGATAGGGACAGTATACCCGATGTTGTGTGTGGTGAAGAGACCGACACCTGAGCTGAAGCACAAAGTGATGTCTCTCAACCTCCTATGAGTCAAACTAACACAGCTTGTTTTTGTTTTTTTCACTCCTTAGCCCACTAGATCGTCATCTGAAAGCTCCTGCTCCAGGCCAGGCTCTTGCACTCCAGGGAGTCCTGGTCGAACTATCTGCGTAAGTTCTGGTGACGACATCTTCTTTAAAACATCTTCCATGGTGCACAATTCGCCATGGGTTGATTTACATTGCATTTATCCTTTATTTATACAGGGGGGTCGTATGGACAAAGTGTCTCTCTTGCAAGATGTTTCTTTTTGACATGAAGACAAACATTTAGCAATAGAACCAATGTGAAAAACATTCAAGAGTCTTAAAATCAATTATATTTTTTTAAATCTTACCTTGACTGATCGGAACTACTTTATCTTGCTTGTGAGAGAAAAATGGGATTGCAATTGTGGTTGAAGAATGAAAAAAAACATTTTCTCAATTTAATTATGAATACACTGAAAAAAATCAACCACATATTGAACCAGAATTTTCATTATCAATTTGAATGTATGGGCAATTTAGACTGTGTTTGATTATAAAAGCAACCCGGTGCTTTCAGTGTGCTTTTTCCTCTGCCCAGTCTCTTATGATCCATACCCTGTTGGTTTATTGTGTGGAATAAACTTTACCCCCATCAAAATACCTGAAAATATGAGCCAAACGTTGTTGTTTTTTTACTTTTATCATATTTGATAGCCTGAGCAATAATTGATATAGTGAAACAGAAACAGGCCACACATTATCATGTTAATCTGTTCACATGTGCCAAAGTCAGACCATCGTGGTGTTGTGGGATTAAAGTTTCATTCTTCCATGAAGTGAATTAAGAGCAACCTTTGACCTTTCACCTGACCTAACCCATACTGTCTGCACCTTCTGTCTTCCATCCTCTGTGTCCTCCCCTCTCTTCCCTGTCCTGGTCCCAGGCAAAAGTAGATAATGAGATCATTGATTACCGGGATTTAGCAGCAATTCCCAGAGTCAAGGCAATATATGATATAGAGCATCCTGATATGATGTCTTATAAGTCTGTCAACGGCAACTCCTCTGCTTTGGACGACAAAAGCTACAGACAGGACAGACAAATCCCTGCAGAGGTAACATCATTCAGTGCTCCAAGTTATATCCAGTGACATATAACTTGTGTGTGTGTCATTGTTTTTTTTTTTTCTTGGTTTGATTTATGAGTCAATTTTTTTGATTTATGAGTCAAACCAAGTGAGGTTTTGTTTTGCATGCAAAGTCCGAGTCCTGATACAGGCATTTTAAATTTTCATATATAGAACTTAGAATACAATCAGAGAATGTTTGCTTGCTTCATATGGAGTCAACTGATTAAAAACAAAAGTGGCTGGCTATTTACTGTTGTTGAGCTTTCATTAGTGATCAGTGCGATGCTACCTGAAACAAACTTAATTTGTACCTTCATAATCAAATCCTTTTGTTTCCTACCTTTCATATGTCTCTCTTCATTTGAAAAGCTCATAACTCCAAGTTTCAGTTTATCAAATTTAACTAAAGGATTACAGAGTTAAGAATATTATACATGTCTTCCTCTTAAAATGACAAGCTTGGAGATACAAGGTTTTCACCTGAAGCAACTTCAGTGTGTGTTGTGTTTCTTTCTGGTTAATACATTGATTTTCTTCTTCTGTCTTTCCGATTTAGTCACCAGGAAACGTGTCTGAAACCACAGAGGCAAATATTTGTTTATTACATTACTTAGTTAAGGTAGAACAGACTTATAGAAATGCATCAGGTCACATACAGTATGTTCCAGACCCCCATTAAAATCATACTTACTTTAACACTCACTGACACATATTAGTTTTGATTTGTTTTGTCTTTCTTCTTTGAAGAAGAATTTTGAAGTGAGAAAGTGCATACCAACATCTACAAGTCACAGATTTTTGGGAGTTCATACAACGTTCAGTCGTCATAGCTACACTCCAACTCTGTCACGATCACCACAACACTTCCACCGGCCAGGTGAGAAGAGCGCTCAAAAGTTACATTTTCCTCAATCTCCTTATCACCACAAAGAAATGATATGCTCACTTTTTCTCTGTTTTATCGCCTTCCCTTATCTGCTCTACCTCCACTCCTCCTCCTCCTCCTCCTTCCACTTCTTTTGTGGAATAACAAGCAGGATTGACGCTTTCCCCCTCTTTATTTTCTGGCAACTCTGCTACCTGCCTCAGTTCCCCTTTATCTCACTACTTTCTCCCTCACACCAAAGGTAAGAACATCTGCTCCTCTGCCTGCCTTTTCTGCATCCCTTCTTCCCTCCTGGTATTATCTTACCTTTTGTTATCTTTTTATATTTCCTAGTAGACGCTTAATAGCAAACCCAACACTTTATGTTGCAATCTATAAGGTGCTGTGACACCAAGGTTTAAAAATCTAAGTTGGAATTTCAAAGGACGGCACAGAGATGTGATTCACTTTATTCTGAGAAACACTGAGCCATCTAGTGGTCAAAGTTCAGAGAGACTGTCACAATATGTACCAGTTAGCAGCTTCCTTCCTGTAATCCATTGATCTTTTTCTTCCTTTTCCCATTTCACATATTTCACTTGACAGTACTTTTTTCTACACTCACAAAATTCTTTCACAGACAAAAATAAAATAATGTATGAAAATCTATATCAAAGTAGATATTTATAAAGCTGGTTTGATTGATTAAATAAGTAAATATTCCTGTGCCTGTTCACAATCACTCACAGCCTATTTATAGCAGTGCTGTGATTTTTGTAAAGCCTGTTTTAAAACATTGTGTGTGTGTGTGTGTGTGTGTGTGTGTGTGTGTGTGATATGACAAGCTTTGACAGGTGTTTTTGGTGGGAACTGAAAAACAACATTTCTAAATACAGTTGTGAGCATGTGTGACTTTATTTAGTCTTTATAATCAATCAATTTGACACATTATATTTTTAAAATTATATTTTCTGAAACTACACAATTACATAAAATTAAACTGTATTTTAGAAAATGGTCGCTTTTTTGTGAATTTGTTGTATGTTCATTATGGCACCACCATTTTGCAGTAGCCTACTGATCTACAGAACAATGTGACGTAAATGATATGTACAGATGCTCTAATATACTACTATCAATTGATTCTATCCAAGTCTTTGATTGTTTGATTTTTTATTGTTAGTTTGTACACCAGGCTCCCTATTTCTACTGCATTTTTTATGTAAAGCGCAACAGTTCAAGCAAAGTTACTCCATGTAAATATTTTTAAAATAGTGAATAGCAACTTGCCACAGTTAGTTATTACTTATCATTTTGGTTCTGCGGTGTAATATCTTAAGAATGAATAATCTGCTGACGTTGCTTTCTTTTCAACCTGCAGACGAAGGCTTCAACATGTACAGGAAGCCTCCAATTTACAAACAGCAAGGTACAATATGCAGTTCATATGATTGCTGCTTGAAGCAGTTAAATATTACTTATTATATATAATTTATATAATACTGTGAAATATACACATTGCAGCCAGTTTGGTGGAAATGAACATTCCTATAGTGCTTTGTGTTTGTGTTGTCAGATGATTGTACATGTATAAAAAAATACAGATTTAGGGGTCTTCTGAGTTAGCTTTGGTTGGAGGGGCAGCCAAAGACTATTTGGATCCCTGAGTATGATTTCACCCCTCCAGTGTCCATAAGTGTGTAATGTAAGGTCACAATATAAGTCTATTTGCATGGTATTTACTGTAAGCTGTTGGTAAACAGTTGGTAAAGTAAACTAGTTTAACCTTAACAATGGCTGTTTAGTAAGAACATAAATGTCAAATGTGGTTTTATGGGAAACGTAAATATAAAAATAGAGCAGTACTGAGAAGTCAGTTTTACAGAACAATTAGTAAGAGGTTAATCAAAGAAGCTGGCAGGATATATTTTACTCAGTAAGTCTTATCTAATTTGAGCAAAGAGCCGAGTCTGACTGTAAGTCTTGATGAGCTATAATCTATCTGTTGTTTCACTTTCACATAGATCCAAACACCTCCACGTCCCAAACATCCTCTTTGCCTGGATATGGTTGCAATCGCCTCAATCCGGTAAGAGCAACATGACTGATGTCTAATTCTCTCTTCAGCATTATTGTATAAGGCTATTAGCTGACATTCCTTTGATTCAGTGCGCACGGAAATCATTTAGAAGTTTTGAAATCATGAAGTCACAATCATGGAGTTCAGCCAGCTTGTATTTCACTTCGCATTTAGATTATGACACCACTCCACACTGCAAAACAGACAACAGAGTCACATGCTTTTTATTGCTTTATTATTTCTGCAAACACACTTAGGAAACTATATGAGGTTGGTCCAACTTACAACACTTAAGACCCTGAACTATGCAGGTATCTGTGTTGCTGTGTTCAGATTATGTATTGATTCCGGGAAAACTGAAAGTAAAACAGTGCTTTAATGTGTTTTCTTCTCATTAAGCCACAGTCAGCTGATTTCCCTCATTACATCGGTGACAGATTCAGAGGTGAGTATGTAGATCTGGAAAATCACTATAAAATATTAACTCAGTGGATCCTTCTTCAGAAATTAATGTGTGTTGCTTGTTCTTTACCTCCCCCCCTGCCTTTCAGACTTTAAGGTATGTGTGAAGAGCTGAATGGAGCTTTATGTGATCTTGAATCCTTGGTCATGCTTCCTTTCCCTGTTTGGATTACTGCATTTCCAGAGGACTGAGCTTTCTGCATGAGCATGTTAATTGAAGTATACATCACACAGATCTCTTCGTTACTAAATATTTACTGTGTATATTGCACATTTTACATAACAAACTCTTTAAGAACACATTTCTACTTACATACACTTGACTTGCCGTCATCTGGCCATTTGGATTTTAGCTTTGAAGTGACTAAATCTGCCATTACATTTTGCCATTGCATGTGTTTGCTTCATTCTGTAGCTCACCCATGACAATCAACATCCATTAGCACGAATGGACAGAGGAGTGTCTATGCCTAACTTGTTGGAACCAAAAGCAAGTATTATTTGTATATTCATCCATTTATTTATCTGCCAAAGTGTGTTCACTAGAGGAGAGTTTTCACTGCAAATACTTGTATAATACACATAAAGGCAACATAAAGTCTTCTGTACCTATACCAGTGGAGTTTAGGATAGACTTCAAGCACAAGCTTGCTAGATTAATAGCTCTAGGATAGTGCTGAGCTTTCAAAGACAACTTAATTATCATCCTGCCTTTATAACAGTATGTGTAAAAATACACAATACAGTCTTTTGAAAAGGCTCAGGATATTGATAGTGTTTTTGCTGAAGGCTGAAACACATGCACGGTTCATGATGTTCTAACTCCATGTTTTATCTTAATAGCTTATAGTGCAACTGTGCAAAATATTGTTTAGATGTAGCATGTGTGATTCTCAACCAGTCTTTGTAATGTCAAGGTCTACCCATATGAAATGCTCACAGTTGCAAATAGAGGACGAGTGAAGCTTCCCAAAGATGTTGACAGAACAAGACTCGAGGTACAGTAACATGTGAGAAAAGCATAATTACAATGTGACACTTCTTTTTATTACATGACTGCTTTGCATTATTTTTGTCTGTACTTGAAAACCGGCAATGAAAAGAAATTCATTGCATGCTGACGCTTGCCAAAAGGGCAAAAGTTCAAGAGAAAAATGTGTTTTAAATATTATTGTTTTTTTTTAATTTAAATAAATGCTAAGCCTTGTGTAAATACACACACCACGACTAAAACTTACTTGGAGCAGGATGTTGATAATTTCCTTGGCAGTGGCATCATTTTTAAAACAAGTTGAGGACATAATTGTTTCAGTCCAACCAACAGTATGAGTTTTATTTTCGAATAAGACGTGCACCAAACAGATGAACTGTGCAGCTTTTCCACAGTAACTTTATTCTTTCATTCTTTCCTGGCTGCTTTCTTTTGCAGCGTCACCTATCCCCGGATTTATTCTTTGACATCTTTGGCATGGAGATTCAAGAATTTGAAATGCTTCCACTGTGGAAACGTAATGACATGAAGAGGAGGGCAAACCTCTTCTAAATGCTGGCTAATGCATATTTGAATTCATTGTTAATATGCAGTACATGTCCGGTTCTGATGATCTCTTATGTGTATTTCTTTACATTTGACACAAAAAGTTTTTGCCTGAGAACTGGATAAATTACATGTTTTTGGGGACATGATAGTGTAGGCTATTATAATAGATAATGTTTATATTTAAATTTCCACAAAGCAGATATGAACATGAGAACTCGATTTACCCAAAGTCTTGGCTGCAGTTCTAGACAGCTCTGTCTTCCCAGAGATTGCGTTCACATTGGATGATTCAGCCATACACATTTTATGTCCATTCATCATAAATGCAAAAGGTCTTGTGGCGTTTTTATAACAAGTGAAAAGTACAGAGAAAGTAACATGTTCATCTTTGATGCCAGAGACCAGACTTTGCATCCTGTTTTAACTCAGTAGTTTAGAAATGGTTGTGCAAAATCTTGGATTATGAGCAGAACTGATGCTTTTATATATATATATATATATATATATATATATATATATATATAATTTATTCAATATCTGCACATGGCAACTACAAGATGGATAAGGTTAGGCACCCAAAACACATTAAGGATGCTGCTTAGAGCTGAATTACAATTTCAACATGTAGTTAAATGCACGAGAGCATGTTAAAACAGATTGGAGGTCTGTACATTTTCATTAGTGTATTTTTCTGTTTGTCCTCTGAAAAGAGACATTTTTATCTAAAATGGTTGTGAAGCTGGTTAAAGTTAGTTAGTCCCAACTAAAAGCCTTTACGGATCCTAAGTACTACTACTTTCTGAATAATACTTCACATGATACCTTATGTATGGCGCAGTGTAACCTTCGTCAATGTGTAATTCTGGTACATGATATTAAATGATTGCCTCAAGAACTGGATGCATTTCCCCCATGTTGTCATTGTTCTACGATGTGATATTATATTTTTGTTACTGCGTTGATACTCACTTTGTTGTCTCCGGGTAACACAAATGTTTGAGCACAAAACTGAAAAGAGTCACAAAATTATATTCAGAGTTTCTTTACTGGACTGTTAAAGGAATAATTAAGATGATCTGACACTGACTTAGCTGTGATAAACATCACTGTATATGATACCTTGACACTGCTGTCCCAGCACACCACCTTAAGCGCCCTAAATAAAATCTTGCACTTCTTGCAAGCTGAGTAAGTAAATGACTTTTCATTGATGGGATGAATGAGGTTGTGTATGTGTGATGGGGTATCTCTTTAGAGGCCATGTTTTTCTGCAAAGTAGCAGTTTTGTTTGGTGCATCTCCCAGGAGAATCTCACTGACCAGATCATGAATTTGGAAAATTAAAAAATATGAGACTGGAAAGAACCCGACAAGAGAGATTATTGATCTGGATTTCTATACAGAGGTACCTAACTTCCCTGTTTTCCTGTCAAAATCAAAAGACAATCGACCGAGCTTGAGATAAACTGCTCTGTGGAGGAATGCGGACAAGGGACGACCAAAGTACATCAGTGTTTCCACACTCACCTGCTACGCACTCTTATGACTTTTAATACCACTAAACTCCCATGACTGCATTTAAGTAGTGTAATAAAATAAGCTAACAATTGTTACATAAGAAATGTAGTCATTTGATTTTCTCACGTGAGCCTACAACAACAGGTGGCGTACCAGTACACTGCAAAGCATGACAACATTTTCATTACATCACAATATTATGCAACACTTCATATTTTCACTCTTAAAACCAGCTGCACGGTGGAATATTTGCAAAATTCCCTGCTATCCATAACTCATACATTCCCATTTGACATGGCTCTAAATCTAACCCTTTCTTTTTCCATCTGTAAACATGTCAGACCAACAGATGGTGCTCTAGAGCCTGGAATCAAAACACCACTTCAGGATTGTTCTCCATGTTTAAAATGAACATTTGCCAGACTTTGTTTAAGCTTGAAATTGAGCAGTATATTTCAGACATTGCCTTTTCTTTTTTTATATCTATCAAAATGTCATGCAGTAGTAGTAGTAGTAGTGTAAACAGCCTCCATCACAGTCCTTTCCTTTGTGACCTATCATCCTCAACAGCAAGACAGATAGGATAATGTAAGCAAATTAAATCATCATAAAATCTATTACTGCTTTGTTTCTATTACGTTTATCAATTTTTAAAGTAGCATTTCCAAGCGTATCATGTTATAGTGTTTCGTGTCATTCTACGTGTAATACAACATTTGAGATATACTGCTGTAATGGGCCTTGGTTTGTCACTTTAATAGTTATATTATAGTAATAATGTTTAATAGGGTTATATTTAACAAGTAAAGCCTCAATTAGCTTGTATCATGTCCATCGGAGGTGACACTTTTTGACACTTTTGACTGTTGAGCAACCAATTTTTCACTATTGAAAAAAAGGAAGGCATTATAAATGTGATGACACATAGTTACCTTTCTTATCTCCTCTCCTCCACTGTCCTGTTGTTGTGGATTTTGAAGATTAGCACACACACCCCCCCAAAAAAAAAACATTAACTAAAGAAATAACCTTCTAATAACAAGGGTAACCTGAATAAATGTAGCCCACAGCCTGTCCCTTCAATTTGAAATGAAAAATATTAGCTCAGGCTAATATTAATAACACAACCGTTTCACATTTAAGTTTTGTTATCATGGGGTCTTTAAAGCCCACCTAGCATGAGCGAAAGTATTGGAGTTTTTGAGGCTTTCTATTGGATAGTTAAAGACACGGCCAGGGCTGGGGGCGTGCCAATAAATGTGATTGGTCGAGGTTGCGGTCACTCACCACTCCGCTCTCTCCTGAGCACCTCCCCGTCTCTCCGCCGACCGTTTGTACGGACGAAGCGAGGATTTTCACGTAAACATCCACTGCAGACTACGCTACCCGTGCCAGCGAAAAGGCTGCGACGACGAGCGGGACCCGACGCTATGGATCCAACGGCGTGACAGCCGAGTCGATGGCGTTTTTAAAGTTGGATAACGGCGTTTGGCCTTGAACAGAAACGTTAGAAACACATTTAACGGCAATGAATGTGATAGCACTTGTTAGATAGGAAGGCAGCGAAAGGGAGAGAGAGAGAGAGAGAGCGAGAGAGAGAGAGAGAGAGGGGCCAAAGTGGACTCCCTCCCTCTGTAGTGCACGTTCCGCCCGATGGAGGCTGACGGGACCTTTGCAGTGAGCTCGAGGCCCGGAATGTCACCTGTGAAACGTCGGCACCCCGTCGGAGGACGTAATTAAGGAGAAAGACCGCGCACACCTGTCTGCGCTTTCGACGACTTATTTGACAACTTCTTAGTAAGGCCGTACACACACGAACTAAAGTTAGCAGGTCGACGTTAGCTGCGGGAGGCGACTCCTCGCGCAAGATGACTGTCATAGATATCACTTAACGAGAGGTTATTCCCCGCCTCAGGTAACCCAGGACAGGTGAACGGCGCGCTATTACCTTTGTTTTAAATGGACTTCACGCTTCTTTCTTTTTATGGATTTGTTCTAGAAAGTTGTTCTTTTATATTTCGCCCTCAGCACGTTAACTCAAACCCATTCGGCAGCGAGAATTGATCCGTTTTTATTTTTAAAACAAGGATTTCTTTAACTATTTTTTCTCATCAAGTGTCGGGGGGGGGGGGGGGGGGGGGGGGGGGGGGGGGGGGGGGGGGGGGGGGGGGGGGGGGGGGGGGGGGGGGGGGGG
>JAVQJD010032483.1:0-11143 GCA_036023655.1 Nannoperca australis | reverse complement strand
GTGTCCTCCGTGCAGCTACATATTCATCACTAATCGACCGCTGCGATGACTCTCCCACATGCTCAGGGTGACAACGGTGGGAGGAATGAATGGGTTTTTGCTGCCTGCCCTTGCTGCAGCTGACTTAGTTGTTTCTGTGAACAGGGTTAACATTCCTTTCATTTAAATTCAGATTGTATTTAGAGTGTTTTGGTAAATTATGCAGAGTTTAAAGAGCAGGCATTGGGTCTACCTTTGCTGTCAGAACCGGCTCTGGTGAAAATGCCAGACTCTGGAATTTGAAGTTGAAGTAAATACACCCATAAATATTTGGAGCGAACATACTGGTTATGGCACTCTTTTCAGGTTAGAGCTCCTTTTCACATTCATATCACTATTTTATGTGAATCTCTCTTACTATGATCTCTGCCAAGGTTTTACTCACACACCTCTATATATCATTTCCTGTTTACATCATGACTCAGAAAAAAGTGGATAACAGAAAACCTACACAGTATCATTTTGCAACAAAACCACCATGTAGAAAAAATTCGCTAAAAGTAATTTGGGTGATATTTCCAGAAAAAAGAAAACAGTGTAAAATGTTGGATTGTGGTTTTAGGTTGATGAGGATGAACACGATCCTCTTAGGCATTACAGGGTGATGTGATACGTACACATATTTTCACTATGTTTACATTTGTCTTTATTGAGTGCATTACTGGCCGGAAGTTGTGTAATATTAGACAATTTGCCTGTCACTTGAAGTACTGACTTGATATTAACTTAATTTTTCCTTAATACTAACTGATTCTATTGCCCTTGTCTGTATAAGTAGACCTTTAAACATTACATATTTGTTGTATGATTTGTTTTTCTGCCTCCCCGCCCCCCACTTGAATTTACTTTTGTTGATGGAATCACTTATTTTGCATTCATTTTTAAACAATCTAAATTATACCTGAACCAGCGAACACCTCTATATGTATAATTACTTTATTCAGTCTAAAATAGTCTCGCTGGCACATGGACAGTCTCCCACCCCCTACGTGCTCATATAATACACTAAGTAACAGAACAAAAAGTGGCCAAATTGGATTTTCAGTGAGAGCTCAGTTAAGATGTTGCCTGCATAATATCCACATGGTGCACGAGCCTACGCCAGATCAACAACTGTGTTTATCTAAGCTACAGATCACTAATTAAACTGTAAAAGACTGAGGCTGGCGGTAAGAAGCAAAGCAGGGGGGTGGGAAACAACCATAAAGCAACGATGAATCAGATAACGGCGGACAGAAACACTGTCTTTGGAGCCTCATTAAGGTGTGTGACAGGTGGGAAGTAGCAAGAGGTTAGAATTATGATGGGGCCATCCAGCCACCCACACCGGCATAAACACATTTTCTGCTTCTCATACGACGAGGCAGACTTGCTTCAATGACGCTGTTGAGCTGATGAAGACGACACTCTGGGGATTTTGAGGATAAATCAGGCCAATAACAAGGCCCCTGATGGTCTGGCCCCCTTACTCTCCTGGCCAATAAAACCATCTGATCATCCTTTTAGAGACTCTGCCATCATGGAGCCTGCCCTCACTGCGCTCCGGGGCTCCGGGATTTACAAGCTCATCAAAGCCAGATTGGGGATCTTTCGTCACAATAAAGCGGGACAGATTGCTGGGGTTTTATTAGGGGGGCGGGGTGGCTGAGTTTGAAATGCATACTGGGTAAGAGGCTTCACAAATCACACGTGCCAGGGCAACTGGCGAGAGCAGGAAGGTTTCGGTTGAGCAGAGCACAGACAAGACCCATTGCTAGCTACCGAATGATTTTAAACTAAAAGTATTGGGACTGCTCTAATAAAAGGCCATAAACTGAACTGCAGTGTTAGCAATTTAAAGGTCCAATATAAAAACACACAATCACCCTTTTACCTTGTTGACACCCAGAGAAAAAAAAAAGAAAAACAAGAAGCTTGACCAAAATCCGACATGGAAAGACAGATTGGTCGGTCTGCACCATTCACACACTTGACTGCAACCCACCGCTGAACGCCCGAGTTTCCACGTCCTCTGGGGATATTGAGCTGGTTTTCCATTAACATGCTCGATGCACACGGTGGGCAGAGGGAGGCGGAATCAAGAGTGCATGACACAATCTAGTGAGGCTGCAACGTGCTCTAAACTGTCATGGGGAGACATTGGGCCAAGGCACAGGCCAGCAATCAAAATCATAAAATCAATAAAGTGATCGGTTACACCAACACAGTCACGACTGCCAGTATTATGTCATTTCAAATGTTTAGCTCTGGGCTAATGTAGAGTACGACGATGTGTTCAAACTGATCTTGAACAGTCTCATTAGAAGGGACAGTATTGAAGAATAAATTGAACGGCTCTGGATGGCCCATCAATCAATTAGAAGAGACTGGACAAAATAATATTGCCAGTGGTCAGCAGTAATAACACACAATAAGAGCTAGATGGACACCGTAAAATCAACTTATTGAAGAGGTAAAGCATGATTACAGTATACTATCCATCCACTAAAATGTAAAAGAATGAAAGAGTCAGCTAGTCATTACAGCTTCAGTGTAGGTCTAAATATCAGTACAGCTGGTTTGTTGATTATCATTAGTTCTATATAATAGTAAAATGTATACTTAGTTAACAAAAATGTACTTCAATGGGCACTCCCCTTTTGTGAATCACTAAGAATCCTAAATATCTAGAGTATATAGTAGTAATACTATAAATAAAGTAGTAAATAGTAATAACTGACTGCTGAGTCGAAAGCTGAAACAGTCGATCCATTGACTAGTTGATTGAGCAAAGATTATGTTTATTTCAGAGTTTCTCACCAAATTGCATTGTGTGCATCCTTGAGGGCCAACAAATGTGTAAAATGCATTTCCTTCCTCAAAAAACATTTGCCTTTAGTCTTTTTGAAGCAAAACGCAGATCCAGTGTTCTCAGCCGTGAATGTTTTTTGGATTGTTTTCATCCTCTGTGATAGTACACTCAGTACCTGGATTAATAATAATGGGGTACTTGGGCTTCGTTCTTCTGGCTGGACAAGTATTGTGAAACTATGGGCAGTTTATCATTTTCTGACATTAAACCATTAATCTGGAAAATTATGAGCAGAGTAATCGATCGTGAAAATAATACTAACTTGCAACCCTTTTTTAAATGTATTGCTTTAAAACATTATTCTCCATTATTGTGTGCGCTGTTTTATTATTATCCAGTCACTTATGGTAAAGACATTTTATCAAATCGAATGTTTTTTTTGTTTTTTTAAAGTATTTTTTGCCTTTGTTATGCAGGAGATAGCGGAGAATGACTAGGAATAGTGGGAATAGAGAGATGGGGGTCAGCATCCTAAACCTTTAGGTCAGCAGGACGCCCTATTTCTGTTCCAACTGTTATTTAAAAAAAACTAATACTATTTTATATAAAAAATCATTGTGAGGTTCGGACACTAGAAGCAAAATGTGAAAAGAAAAATCTGTAAACTTTGGCAGTGAGCCAGACATCAGTTGCCATGGAGAAAGGCCCACGGTTACAGTCTTTTAGAGTTTTTAGACTTTTCAAAAGGTGTCGTGTACTTACGATATTTTTAGGCTACAGCATTGAAAGCAAGCGCACATTTAGTCGATTCTGTAACCTTAGTGTTCTGAAATGAAGCATTTCCTTGAAAATGGAACATGACTGTTGAAAAATAAGCACTAAATACACAATATGCTGGAGGTTTCCTATTATGTCTTATAATAGGAAATAAATTTAAATAAGACAGAAAACATGTTTCCACATCACAGCTTTCTCTGAGAACAGAGGAAGCATGTTTCCTTTCTTCAGAATCCAGCAGTAGTATGTGACAAAAACTTTGAACCATCCTCCTGCGATCTGCTGCAGTGTTCTCACCCATATGTGCAGAAAGCCTTGGATGATAAATAAAACACTTTACAAGTTCAGAGGGGATCAGAGGATTAGAGATCATGTTTCTGCTGAGGTCTTGCAGGAGACAGATCAGTTCTGGACAGTTAAGCAGTGCTAGCCTTGCACTAAGTAGCCTGCTATTCACAAAAGAACTGCACAGACGCGACCCATAGATTAGTCCCTTTTCATGCCAGTCAGAATCTCCAAAAACAAGATTTGATTTATTGCTGTACAATTTATTGCCTCGAGTGATTAGTTACCCACTGGGAAGCAATACAAAATAACTTTATCCTTTTTAAATGTTTCCATTTAGCTCCTGCTCAGACAACCCCCTCGTGTCCAGGATGTGAGAGCTGACTACCCAAGACGTAACGCTCGCCACGTCTGATAAACCTACTGCTACACAGAGACTATGTAAAGCTTTGGAAAGCAATTAAAGCGGCAGCCCAGAATACACGAGGGGGAGTCTCTTCTCTCGTCGCTGCTCTGACAAGCACAGACAGTTAATGTGATGTAGATGGCTGAGCTTGAATTTATGAAATATTAATTTTAACAGAGGGAAAGTGGGGGTGGCCCATGTATAATTTATAACATCTGTATTTATGTTGTATTGTGTGCTTTAAATATATATATATAGCCATTCTTCCAGTTGTCATTTCTTAAAGTGGTAATGATTAGAGCCCTCTGTACTAGGTAGAGATTGCAGCCTGATTGCAATAAATTCCAGGTCAGTGGAATTGAGTGGCTGTACCACAACAAGAGTGGAAAGGTGAGGAGAATAAGAGCACATTAGGAAAGGAATGAAGGATGGAGAGACCATCAGGATTAAATGAAGCTGTGAAAGAGTCTCCTTCCTTCCTCCAGATTCTCCCCCTCCTCAAAAGAAGGGCCACTCAACCTGTCTTTAGGAAATGTGCAGATCCACAGATTGTGTTTTTTTGTTGTTTGATGGGGCAAACTGAGTGGTATTATTATAAATCCATGAGGCAAACGGAGAGACAAGAAGTGTGTCTGAGCCTCAGTCCTAGGCTGACAGTCCTGGCACTGTGGTCCCGACTGGCATAAGGCTGTGGGGTGTGCCAGGTGCTGATAAGGGGATTGCTTGGCGCAGCAGATCAGACTCAGGCCGGGATGTTTGTTAGAGTAACAGCACGACAGATACAGGAGTCAATGCTGCTGTCACACCACTATTTGATTTTGTGTGTCAGTGAGTGCGTATAGCATGAGTGAGCAGGCATTAAGCACATACTGCACTGCCTGGCCTTAACATCGACAGAGGGCAAGATTAAATAGGACTGTGTCGACACCTCTGCTGCGCTGTGCTGTTTGTTTTGGTGGAAAAGCTGCGATTCCTATGGGCTTTCCCTTCAGTATCGAAGCCTGCTTATCCTGGGAGATACAAGATAGGATTCTCCTGAGGGAGATGTGGAGGAAACACTCGTCTGGTGTGTCTGTGGGAAGAGCCAGCACAAGGGTCACACAGATCAATACTAAAGGCCAACCAATCAATCCGAGTTAATTTGGCTGGACAACCCTTTCATGTCTGAGAGCGTGTTGGTACTCCTTGAGAAAGGTAGACATGAAAGCAACACAATGTGGAGGAATCTGCCCACATAATCTAATAACTGTCAGTCACATGGTTATGGAAACAGAGCTTCAAGTGCCCAGATGATGTATGCAGAGGGTTCTGCGCATGCACGCACGCATGCACACACACGTGCACACACACACACGCATGCACGCACACACACGCACACACACACAGTTTCTAAGCTTACTGTCAGTCAGAGGCATTTTGAAGCATCCAGGCGATTTGCATAGTGCCTCCTTAATTTGACAGGCAAACAGAGCAGTACTCCATGTTTACAAACCCACCTCTCCATCCATCAAAGTGACAAAGTTTTGCTCTGCGCGCTGGTCTGACACACGTCAGCACGTGCACCGTGATCACACCAAGATACTTAACCCGACGTGCCAGATGGCTGGTGGGATCTCGCAAATCCAGATACTGGCATTCTCACCTAAAGGTGTCGGCAAACCACTGACGCATGACGGGCTAAACCTAATACAGAAGGCAGAGAGACACGAACAGTGATCCATTTTTACATCGGATCATTTAAATACGTCCAGCTGAAAAATGGACGTGCTGGTCACAGAGCAACATCAGTATCAAGCAAAGCTGCCAGTGATCCATTTACAAAAGGCACAGCATGTGGCCCCACACAAGCCAATTTACTTGCTAGTCATCACTTTCTCAGGTAGCAAAAATTATTTCTCTAAAATACTCTTCGTATGAATTGTGGACATTTATTGTTCAATCATCGATGAACAGGTGACAAATTGAACCAAAAAGCTGAAAAGGTGAGTGGAGCAACGTAACACAATGTTTGCTATTCTATTCTGTCTGAGCTGTTCTGGACACCTCACTAACTTCATGTTGATTTCACGTTTTGAAAAAACAGACATTTCTGTCATGTTGCTGTTTCGCCGCAGACACAGTAGAGAGATACAGACAGAAAATACAGGAAGAGAGAGAGAGGGGTATGATGTGCAACAACAGGTACCTGACCGGGATCGAACCGAGGACGTTTTGGTTATATGATAAATGTCTTGACCACGATTCCACCGGCCACCGACTGCCACACTGATTACAGCATTGTTTGTTCAGTGACCTAAATGCGTCTAAACACCTACTTTCTAAAGCTACTACACCAAAAAGGTGTACCCACGGCCAGACAAGATCTTTCATCAATCATTCATAAACCCATAAACCATTCATCTAATCTTCATCAATTAAGTTAATCAATTCAAGCCCTGGAGGGCATGAGAAGAGCTACAATTAATTGTAAATACAAACTTTACATTTAGTTCTTAGACCGTAATTATGCTAATATAATACTGCATAAACACAATACTGCTGTAAATCCACATGTGAAATCTAAGCCTACTCTCTAGCCACGCTACCAGATACTTTTAATGTATGAAAACATTACCCAGTTATCTTTTCCCATCATGTTTACAGTCCATTGACTAAAAACTAAAACCGATTTGGCCTAATGATAAATGTAAGCACAAATCTGCGATGTACTAGCTTACATCCAAAATGATGAATCTCAATCCACTTATCCCATCTCACAATCTTAACAAGAGCTGTGTGGGTGAAAACTCAGACAGGGACAGAAGAGGCAGAGACATTCACGCCAAGAGATACAAGAGACTAATGCTAATAACACAAGATATAACTTGAAAACATGGTTCAATGAGACCAGAACAGGCCCTCGTCATTAAAACAAAGGCAAAATCAGGGAGAGAAAAAAACATGATTAAAATAAAGATTAAATGCAATCAGTGACTATTGGGGGCTTCTCACTAGCTTTCTCTCTCGTATTAGGCAGTAAAAATTTCCCAAGTTTTGAATTTCCCAATTGTGCAAATTGCGGATTCAACTGGCATGTCAGCATCTGAGTTGAGAAGCTTCCATGAGGTAGTCAGACTCTCACCTTCTGGAGGAAGAGGACAATTCTCTGGACCATTTCGGCTCGCTGCTCCTCCAGGCTGAAGAGGGTACGTGGTGTTCGGATGAAGACCTTGGTTTTGCCGTAGGCCACGTCATGGTCAAATCCACAGCCCTGCAGGAGCCTCTTCACTGCATCTTTGTCTGATGGCAAGTCATGGTTTGGCCACGTAAACTCTGAGATCATCTTGTATCTGGAGGAGGGACGAAGTGGTCAGGAAACACAGCGGTACACAGCAAAACAAAAGCTAAGTACAATCTGGATGTCTGCATACTTCTGTTGCCGCTCTCTCAATGTGTTGTGAATCAACTTTGTTGTTAGTTCATACTAGCTTACAATTTGTTAAATGTGGAAAAATGATCAATGGGCTTTTCCATTATCATGACAAATTACAAACTTGAAGCTTCTTAAAAGCCAAATAAATGTGTTTTTTTTAACCATGCCAGCAGCGTGGCTATCGGATAAATTGCCAGGAAATTGTGAACAGACACTCATGGTCCCCAGATGATGTATCTTGCTGACTTTGGTGTCCCCTGACTTTTCATCTAAAGTTGACATTTAAGGTTTTTAGTGAAATGTCTTGACTGTTGGATAGAGTGGCATGAAATTTGAAATGTTCTCTTCTGGATAAATTGCAATCACTTTGGTGATCCTGACGTATCATCTAGCGCTATCATCAGGTTTTTCAAATTTCTATTTGTCCAATACTTTAGTTTATACCTGCAAAATTACTAACCCTAACCTCCCCATCAGCCTCAACTGTTCTTTGTATTTAGTGCTAATTAGCAAATGTTAGTAAGATAACACCAATACCTGCTAAACATCAGCATGTTAGCATACTGACGATAGCATTTAGTTACAGTCTCACAGAGATGCTAGCATGGTTTTAGACTCTTAGATTTTATTGCTTTTTATTTGATGGATACAAAATGAACAACACAAACATTGTCAGAGAAAACAAAATCCTACAGATGCATTTCTTCTTAAGATTCTCATTTCTTAGATTCTTTGTAATTGAATCACGTCCTGTGTACTTGTTTAAAATGGCTTTCATTTTAGTTTTTTGGCTGAAGAAAAAGAAAAGCCTTTGTTTCCTCAGATCATATTATATCTGAAGGAGTAGAAGAGTGGGCTTTGGAATACTGTATAGATCTTCTTTTTACTAAGCAAGCATGGGAATTTGCTTTTGGCATGGTGCCACTGAAATCATATCATTTAGTACATGAAAAAGAGAATTCATTATTGTACAGTGCCTCTGCAGCCCGATACAGAGGGTAAGGGATCTTAAGGGTCATTTCAGTGCTTTAAATCGATTAAAATATGAAAAATCAAGCTTTGAAGGCCTTAGATTATTTTTGTCAACCATCAACATTATGGTTTTTTTGACCTGAAAGAAACTTTATGGACAGCTTGATGGACAGCAGAGTTGAGTTTGTTCTGAAATAGCTTGTGCTGCTTTCATGCACTAGAATTATTTCCTGTGTTAGTATGCGTTTCCACAAAAGCAAGGCTCCTGCAATGTGTTTGGGTTGTTGCGACACTGAAAATCTCTTCTCACAAGGAAGAAGGATGGCTTTAAAACAGGACAGTGATAGGATATCACGGCTACTGGCTGCAAAATCATGTCTATTCAAAATGTTTCCTTACATTTTCTAAAATATTTTGCTGTGTTTCAGTAAAGTCTTCACGTGTTAAAGACTACAGAAAACCTTAAGTTCATATAAAAACTTGAAATAATCGAGATTTTGAGGCAGCAGCTATAACTCTCCATCTTCCAAAATACAACAATCCCAAAGCTTGTTAACAGACTGCATCTCTGTGTCATTTCACAGTCAACCCACTGGCAAGGCAGTGATGTAATACCAAGTCCAGCTACATCAGTGAGGGGGACTGGAGTGAATGAGTTGGGTGACTTGTTAGCACGTTATGCAAAAAAAACTAATCCTCCATCCACCACGTGGTTTATACGAGGGCAGTGGGCAACTGTGACACCTGGAGAAGGCTACAACAAGTGTGTGTGTACTACTTTGGAGTGTTGGTTAGTATAATGTGTGTGTGAGAAAGACAGACATCTTATGATTAATATTATGCTATTTGGATCAAATTCTGGAGTTATATATGGTGACCTAGGGGCTTGTAACCAAAGTATCTTTAAAAAAAACCAACTCAAAACCAGGCTTAAGGTCTATTACATAATGGGCGTGTGTGCAAGTGCAATATGTGAGCAAAGCTTTCTGGGTCTTATCTGATGTGAGAGACCAATGCAGTGACACTAGTGCTGCTGCATCGCTCCCACATGTCCACCGCAGGGAAACATGAGGTGACGTTTGAGACTCTACGTCTGTCCATTGCGGTTTATCCCTGATCTGACTGACATCAGCCCCGACTCTTCCTCCTCTGTCTCTTTATGTTATGACCGAGCATACATATGAAACGAGACTTTACACGGTCAAGATTAGAGGTATTTAGGGCAAGACCCCAATCTTCTTTTGTTGTCTCCTAATTTAAAATCTAGTGAAATTAATTACCTTTTTTATTCGCTTTTAAAAATGTTGTTTCATATATACTGTTCTCTTTGCTTTCACTGCTCAAATGTAATGAAAAGGTTTGCTTATATTACATGTTTGTGTTATAAATTGTTCACTTTGGCCTGAAATGTCAGATTTTTGTAAATGTTTTAACACAATCTCTTTAGTAATTACAATCCAGCATGCTTTTAATCAAGGCCAGAGGATGAAATTATTATACCTGTAAGAATCAGACAAAACTACTGCAAAACAGGAAGAAGAAGATGATGATGAAGGGTTTATTTTGTAATGGCTGCTGGACATGTAACTGATTAGCTGCAAGATTAGATGCAAACTGATTAGGGTTACACAACACATGTTCACACCCCACAGTTAGAACTAGTCATGTAATATCCTTCATCCCACTTTGCAGCTGTAGGGCTTCAGCAGAGCGTGTGAGGTGAGGGAGGACGTGTTACTCAGTCACTTCTTCTACGCTCATTTTCAAGGTTGTCTCATGAGCAAACATTTAACGTTCAAATCACAACCCCAACATGATTTGGCACTACATTACATCATGAAATATAACAATAATTTTTCTCAAAGGCTTAATCCACTTAAATGTATCTACTGCAGGAGTGACCAGTGGTAATAGGACTACATCACAATGACCCAACAATGAGCTGTTAGTTTTAATCTGCAAATGTTTCGGTAATGGTTTCAGTTATCTTTAACAGAAATTTTAAAATTTAAATTTCCCGAATGGGCTGATTTGCTGCTTTTGTCTGTAATTTCTGATCTCTTTGACATTGGACTGTCGTGTGTTGTGGAAAACTTTTTCAAAAGTACTTTGTTGATTCCATATGTATGTGTGTGTATGGTGTATGTATTCAATGTATTCACGTGTATCTATATATATATATTCAACATATATTTTGTCTGCATTTAGTCTAGGGGAAGTGTGTGGAAGTGCAACAGGCCTAGTTGGAGGAGGTACTAAGAGGAGGTACTTGGAGGAGGTACTAAGAAATAGGGGTGTGCGTAGTAGGAGGGGATTGTTGGTGTGTTCAGCTGATGTCAGCTGAATTGGTGAAGATTTAGGACTGGCGGCCATTGCTGCCTCAGTCAGCAAAAAATCCAAGGGCATTCAGCGGGCATCCATGATGTACGGCAAAAAACACAGTTGAAGACCCTCAAAGGTC